>VUYT01000028.1:11271-267403 GCA_008802785.1 Symmetrospora coprosmae | reverse complement strand
GGGGGGGGGGGGGGGGGGGGGGGGGGGGGGGGGGGGGGGGGGGGGGGGGGGGGGGGGGGGGGGGGGGGGGGTGGTGGTGGGGGGGGGGGGGGGGGGGGGGGGGGGGGGGGGACTGATGAGATTGCGCACGGCATAGGGCGGAGTCTGGCTAGCCAGCACGCACCATGTCATCCACCAGAATGGCCGTCTTGCCAGAGACGTTCCCGACCAGGACCATGCGCGAGACCTCGTTGGCCTTTTTGCGCTCCTTGTGGAAGAGCGCAAACTCGAGGTTTAGCTTGGCAGCGAGCGACGATGCTCTGTGGAGAATAGGCAAACGTTGTGCGAGCGGCGTGAGAAGCTGTACTGCCGAATGTCCGAGCTGATGATTGAGACGCAACGCACCGCTTTGCACCACCGGCGTCAGGCGAGACGATCACGGCGTTCTCGACGTCTACTGACTGCCGGAGATATTGCACCATAGTTGGCTCGGCGTACAGCTGTCAGCAGGTCAGTCAAACGTAAGCGCGACTGTGCGTGAGTGCTTTGTGGTGCTCAGACTAGATATTCGCCGTACACTGCGGAGAGGGGACGCGGTGATGTCGAAGAACGATCAGACCAAGATACCTGGCACGGTGTACGTGTAGCACGTTGCTTCCGCGAGCCGCACTTACTTGTCTACCGGGACGTCGAAGAAGCCCTGAATCTGAGACGCATGGAGATCCATGGTCTGCAGTCGCAGGCAGCGTCGAGCAGGCCGAGCAGTCAGCTTGTTGGAACTGACACTGCAGTATCAAGGCTCTGACTTAGTATAACACACAATGACATGGTCAACACCGCTGCTCTGGAGCATGTTGGCGACGAGCTTGGCCGTGATGGGGGCACGCGACTTGTCCTTCTTGTCCTGCCTGGCGTAGGGAAAGTGAGGAAGCTGACTCGCGTCGAATTGATTGGCGCAGCAGATGGGCGCGGACGTGTCAGCCAGCGTTTGCCGAGTTGCAAAGGGTGCTCTGGCTCGCCAAGTCTGGCTGGAGCAGGCTCTCTGCCAGCCGTGACGCACAACGGCAGTGATGCGCCGAGCGCTCGCAATCTTGCAGGCGTGGCACATGATGATTGTCTCCATGAGCGAGGCATTCGTCGGCGTGTAGGAGGACGACGCGGTGCTGCGCGGGGAGAGTATGGCGGCGCAGTCGCGTCAGTCACTCGTGTCAACCCCAGCTAGATTGGCTTTCAGGTAGACGCCAGCCGCAGGCTTTCCACAGCGGCTGGCCCGACTGTCCAGCAGGGAAAGAGGCGGCACGCACTTGATGATGTAGACGTCCGCCTCTCGGACCGACTCTTTCAGGTCGAGCCCTATCTCTCCCGACGGTTTCCGCTTGATGCCTGCGTCCGAGAGGGGAATCCCGAGTCTGGCGGGATAGCGGGCCTCCGTTCAGTACCGCATCGCACTCAGCAATTCCCAGCCCAGCTACGCTGGCACTGCCGCACCTCTTCGAGACCATGTAGGCCAGCTCCGGGTGCGAGCTCCCTGAGGATGGCCGCAGAGGGAGAAACTCCTGTCTCTTTCAGCGACGAGGGACGACCAGGCGGCCGCCCGGCATGCCAGTGTCGCTGCGACTGACCGGCAAAGAGCTTGATGGATCCAAAGTTGCTCGACGGCATCGTTGCAGCTTGACTCTACCTAGGCTATGCGTTACTGCGACACTGACTTAGGAGCAAAGGGAGCATCGCTCACGGTGCTGCTGCTCGAGGTCACGTTTTCCGGATGGACGAACCGCCGGCGAGGGCGAGCTCGAGCTCGAGGGCAAGGACCGTCAGGCTTCAGATTACTGCAGGGCTGCTCGAAACCTCTCGCCCCTCGTTCAGATGTGGTGAACTGAGGCGTGCACGGAGGACATGTACGTCTGCTTTTCGGCTGAGCTGGCTGCTCGGGACCGCCGCTCAGCTTCGCGCATGCCGTCTCGGCCAGCGCAGCAGATGTTCCGGCCACATCGCTCCGAGGGGCAGATATGTATGGCAATCTGAGACAATCGTTACTCGCAGCCTTGCGTACAAGAAAATGGGCACAGACGGGATAAGTGAGATGATGTGATGACGGATTCAGGAGAGCGGGCACGGAGGGAGAGTCTTCGAGCATGCTGATCGTACCATATTAGACTAATCCGTATCGTTGGTCGAGAGATCCTCGGCCTCAACCTCGAACGGAGTGAGGCTCACGTCTGCCTTCTCCACCGCTTCGCCGTAGCCGGAGGCTCCGTCCGATGTATCGTCCAGGCTCTGGCGATCTGAGAGTCAGCGTTGGTCCACAAGCCGATGGCACGTTGTGCAGCGCCCTCCGACAGAAACGCACCATGCCGCAGTCGGCTTTCGTGTGATCCGAGCCCTTGAAGCGACACTCGATCTTGGCCATCCATGATCCGTCTTCCCAAGGTCGAAGCGGGCGATAGAGCGCAAATAAGGACGGACGTGGCGCGTCAGTATAGTGCATGCTGAGTGGAGATTCTTTGCTGCGCCCCTACGCCTACTTTCGTTCCAGAAGTTGACATTCATACCAGCTGCGTTGAGTTTGAGCACTGCGGAAGTCCAACGTATGGGCTACGTCAGCCTCCGCTGAGACAGGCATGGAGGTGGACGTGAAGCATCGGACCGCCTGGAGCCCTGGACTCAACCGCTCAGGTAATCGTACGGTAGTATCGCTCACCAAAATTCCCCTCAGGGCTAGGCCAGCAAAACAGGTCCCACTTGTCTATGGTCTCGTCCACTTGCCAAGCTGCGCTGTCGTAGTTGACACTCAACCAGTCCTTGTTCATGTCCGAAGGTAGCTTGCTCAGGATAGCTGGGAAGTCCCTGGCAGGTGGCAGTTTGTAGAGCTGAACTTTCCTTGCGCTGACGACATCGACGGAGAGGGCGCAAGACAAGGCAAGGCCGGCGGGTACCAGACTGCCGCGCTTGGTGGGCTGCATCGTGTGTTTGATGAGATGTGACGTGTTTGTGGGAGGTAATGTGGCGTGGTGAGTGTGCAGTTGAGATGTTGTGAGATCGAAGGAGTCCGATGCGCAAGGGTCGACCTGCGCTTTTCAATGATCTCGTATCCTATCCTTTGAAGGCATTTCCAGCCAGCCGGAGCAGTTACGTATGGTGCAGACTTTCGCACGGCAGAAAGGGAAGCAGGCGGATAGCGTCCGTACATACGGCGCTCCGCCGGCGCTCCGCGCCGCTTTCCTTGCCAGTGCCAGTGGTCCAGCTCAGCGGAGCCTACGGAGTCTGGTCCTTGGAGGGCGCTTGTAGTAAGTCGAACGTCACAGATCGGCAGCTGCTCAGCAGGCATTGCAGATATGCTCGTATTTCGGCCTTGACAGTCTACACTGATGGCCGAAAGGCAGCGCGAGTTGGCGTGTATGATTGTCGCGCGGTACCTCGCCCTATGCTAGGACGAGGTCCGACCTGAGCACCCATTTGACGCCCTTGTAGACGGGTCGTCCTTCGTGCAGCAGGCATTCTCTCCCGTGCCGGTGAAGAAGAGCCATTCCTTTCCTGAGCTGGACGACAACGTCCTCCTCGCCCACGCGGATCTTGCGCTCCTTCCTGCCCTTGCCGGACGAGCTATCGGACGGAGGCGCAACGCCGCAGGGATAGAAGGCCGTCTCCCCGCCCTGCACGCCGTCTTCTTCACCGCTTAGGTAGACCAGGAGCGTCCATTCCGTATGGCGCATGCCAACGCGGACCGTGTCGTCGTAGTGCGGCGCGAAAGCCTGTCCGGGCTCATAGCGGTATATCTGAGACCGTGAACCTGCTGTCAGCATGCAAATGCGCATTATTGCATTGCACGCCGAGCGAATGTCCTTACCCGGATATTCGGATTAAGACCTACGGGCCTCGCACCCGTCTTTTCCGACGACTCGAAGATGTCCTCGCTTCTGTGATCTAGCACAGCGTCTTTCAGGCCCGTCTGTGCCCAAAGCGCCTCTGCAAAGTCCGGATCCATCACAGAGAAGCGGTGATTCGTGCGTGCGGCTTCGCCCCGCTTGGCAGCCGGCGACGGCTCTAAAGGAATGTGCTTTGCATCAGACAAGAAGGCGAGCCAGTTCGCGCATGCTTTCGCTGGGAAGAAGCCGTGCAGGAGGAGGATCTGGGAGGGAAGGACGCTATCGAGCTCGAGAGGCGAGGAGCGCTGCGACGGGGTGGGCAGAGGCGGCCAGGGAATGGCAGCAGGAGACGCTTCTGTCGACGCGTAGTGCGCAGCAGAAGCAGCGGATGCAGGCTCCTTCTTGCTTTTGCTCTTGGCCATGGTGTGTCCTGGCTGCCGTGAAACTGGCCCGAGGCAGAGTCCAGCTCGAGGGACCGATCTTCAACGGCCGCAGAACGCTGAGCACGACACGCAACTGTGCTTTAGCGAAGGAATCGAAGCGGATAATGTACTCGTTTTGTTGAAGCGATGTCCTACGAGGATGCAGTCGGTCCTGTGGCAAGATCTGCGAGGGTGGGTGCGCCGAGACGTCGACGTCGACAACTACGTCTCCTCCTCCTTCTTCTCATCACAACGCAGTCAGTAAGCGTTCACAGCTGGCTTTGCATCCTCTTGCCAATCTGTCATCATCCTCGAGACTCTGCGCGCCAAAGGGACTCTCGCGCAATGCCACTGGCAGTGTGCTGCAGCCTGCGGCAATGACGACAGTGACCGCGTCGCCCTCGTCCGGATCCTCCGGGCGTTGTTGCAATTGCGTCGTCCAAAGAGCGCAAGGCGATGGCGACAAGCAGGCAGGATTGGCAGAGAGGGCGCATCCGGCAGAAGAGGCACAGGGAAACGTCAGAGTCAAGGCGCAGCATCAGTTCAGGCGCACCATCAAGCTTCAGCCAGCGTCAGCCATAGGCGCGTCTCCTGGCCGTTCATTGCGGACCGGGCTGCCAGAAGGCACAAACGAACAGGCAGCGGCTGGGTCAGGCCCGTATCACGCACGCTCGACTGCTCAAGCCAACGCTTCGGGACCCTTTGGAGCTGTGTCGGCAGATGCACCCGCCTTCGCACCCGCTACCGTAGCTGCGATCATTGGGGAGACACCTCCTGCGCGGCGCCGAAAGACGACACTCCCTTGCAGTCAAGGTGCAGCTTCGTCTGCTTCTGTCAAAGATACACCCCTTGCGTCAGCGCCCTCTTCAGCGTACCTCACGCCACAGCGCAGGCGCGAGCAGGCGCAGATCCGCTCGCGGTCGGTATCGCCTGCTTCCTCGCCCTCTACCAGCGCAGTGACTACCTCGCGCAGCCCGTCGTCGAGCTGGCATCCGAACATGAAGCCGAGTGACGACTACCTGCGCCTGGCGTCGGCACCCCTGCTCACTGAGAAACTGGCTGCCCTGTCCCTGTCGCTCGACCGCAGCCCGCCATCCACGAGTGCAGACGCTGGCAGTGGGAATGCGCTCGCTTCGTCTCACTCGCAGAACCAGCGTCGATTACGTAGCCAGGGCCACACGAAACCCAAGCTGCTCATACTGGACCTCAACGGGACGCTCTGCGCGCGCAAGAAACGCACAAAGCTCGGGGCTACTACTGCTCGGCCACGACCTTTCCTCTCGAGCTTCCTCCGCTACATCTTTGAGAGCGATGAAGCGGGCGACAGGCGCTTTGCAGTCATGGTGCGCACTCTCCGCGCTCACGAGCGTCAGAAAACGAACTTGCTTGCTCCCGCTCGCGCGAACCTTTCTCGTGCTGATAGGCGCGCTGTGCCGGGCTTGCTGACTTCTACAGATTTGGTCCTCTGCGCAGCGGGAAAGCGTCGCGTCGTTGCTAGTCGGAATGGGCCTGGACAGCTCCTCGCCCTTGCTGCACGCCGCGTGGGACCGGAGCTCGCTTGGCCTGACGCCGGATGAGTTCCACCAGAAAGTGGCAGTCACGAAAGACCTCGACAAAGTCTGGTCGTCCCTCGCGTGGCCGTCGCACGACCGTGAACATGGCTCCAGCCACTGGTCGCAGCGTGATACGCTCCTCATCGACGACACCGCCGACAAGGCTGTCTTACAGCCGTTTAACCACCTAGTCCTGCGTCCCTGGGAGTACGGCAGTGCGGATGCGAGCGATGACGAGCTCCTCCGGCTCGTGGGAGTCCTCGAGGCGCTCAGCGGAACGGACAACGTGTCGGCCGCCCTGAGGAACCAGGGGTACCAAGAAGACGATCGGCGTGAGAGCCTAGTGCAGGCGGGGCGAGCGGCACTGGAGAAAGCCGGCATACCCGTCACGCCTTCATTTGACAGTCGCTGGAAGAATGGGCTGGAGTTGGTGGTCGTGAGTTTACCTCCCAGCACTCAACAGACTCTTTCCCCTCCGGTACACAGGGCTGATCCTGTCTCATTCCTCTTGCCCAGATCAACGAGCACCGCAACACACACTCTGCGGCGGCCGATAGCGCTTCCACGTCTTGCGACCGCAGCGGGCGCCTTCGTTCATCAACGGATTCTAGCGGCCATTCCTCTTTTGCCAGGCCGTCCACAGCACACACCAGCGTTGGCAGGACGAGCGGGAGCAGCTGCAGCCAATCTGCGAAGAAGGACGGACCTGCTGATCGCGTAAAAGCAGAACCTTCACCTCCACTAGAGAGGCCACTCTACTGAATATGTTGTCGATAGAGCATGCGTCTCGCAACCGTTTCCGTTGCAGCACAAAGGCTATTACACGGAGTGCGACTTGTTGAGCGCTGTGCAAAGCCATACGCCAAGCCGCAATGCTGCACATACCTAGCCACGAGGAGTCTTCGCTTGCAGCCGAGTCGTGCGGCTGCAAATGATAGCTCTCTAGACAGATGAGGCAGACTTTGCGATCAGACGCTTGCGCCCAGGATCCTGAGAAGCCCAGGGAATCTCAACAGGGCAGGCGAGTGTGTCCAAATCTTGCTCGCGAGCGTATCGTAACTATTGGCTACACGAGGGAGAGTTGACGGAAGATGAGATGAGGAGAGAGGGAGATTGCGGACTAGTTTGTGCGGACTTCTGCTGGCACTGCTGATTGCTACTGATGGGGAACGGCAAGGGAATATAATGACAGGTAAATGGGGAACAGGGGAGGAGAGGAGCAGAGGAGGTGTCTGTCTTTGCTGTTCGGTGCGATTGAGCTTGTGCCGGCGGAGCGAAGGAGTGTGCCGGTCGGGCGGAGGAGCTGCTTTACCGCTGTTCGAGGCGTTTGGAAGGTTCGGCTCTCTGCGAAGCGCACGGGATGCTCCGATGCATTGTGATGACCCACGTGTGGTGCCTTCAGTCCCAACCCGAGGCGACAGTAGCCTGCGTGCCACGAGGCGACTCGTACGTCTGCTCGCTGTTCTGTCGCTTGGCGAGCTGTGCATGCCAGGTACGAAGAGCCTCAGCACTGCTTCCGCACGCACTTTTGAACGAAGAGGAGAAACTGGGCGGCCCACCTCCATGAGCCTGATGGCCCAGTACCTGTCAAACTCCTCCTTGACGGGGATGCCCTTCTCCTGGAGCGCCTTGACGCCTCGTGACGCCCACTCGTTCTGCACGTCTCCGCGGCCGATGTTGTGGAAGTACCCGAGGCTCATGGCGGCCGAGACGTTAGAGTGGTGTCGCAATGCCTCGAGCGCGCCGACGAGCTGCAGCATGACTGTGTCTTTGCCTGCGCCACCGAAGCGTCCACCGGGCATGGCGCGCGCAGGCCCGCTGGACGCGCCGGCACTGGGCTGGTTTGACTTGAATTGGGGCACGCAGATTTGGTTGTTGGGCTGGAGAACATGGTCGCGGCGCTGGTCGTCGACGAGGATCGTGTCGTACTGCGACCAGTGCAGGTCCTTGGCGGTCCATGGCTGCTTTCCATCCGCACTGGTTCCCGCGTCCTTCAAGGTGGCGCCAGGAGCTGGCTTGTGCGGCGTGGGCGGAATCCACTTGAACCCCTTCCAGATCTTGGTCAGGTCCTTCATCACGGGGAACGTGGGAAGGCTGGCCGTGTCCATCGATGAGCGGTCCCAGATGTCGACGAGGAGCGGAATGTCACCGTCGGCATTGGCGAGCGAGAGGCCCTCGCACATGGTGACGGTGCTGGCGGGCTCGGCAGACGACCAGATCTGAGGCAGAGCCATGGCGCGAAAGTCAGCTCAGATCGACAACGCACATATGTCGATTGATCCAACGCACCATGACTGAGAAGCGGCGCTGCAGCTTGCCGTCAATCTCGTCGCTGCCGCAGAGGTACTCGAGGAAGCTGGAGAGGAAGGGACGCTGCTTGGCGTTTCGCGCAGCTGTCGGAGTCGCCTTGCCTCGGGACACAAGAACGTTGTTCAGGTCGAGAACGACGAGCTTGGGCCTCTTGCCGAGTGCGTGCGACGGATTTGCACTGGCTGCCGAGCCGAGGCGCGACACGCGGTCGTAATCCGGCGAGGGCTCCTTCCACTCGTGCGGGCCGAGCAGCCTGCCCTTTGCGATGATGGTCTGCTGCTTGTGCTTCTCGATGTTGGCGGGCGTGGGCTGGTGGACGCTGAGCTGGAGCGTCTGGTCGGAGCGGAAGGACCAGGCGCCCTCGAGTGACGGCGGGGGTAGATTGAGCCCTGCGTCGGGGACGAAACCCGGTCGACTCTTCTTGGCATTCAGATTGGGATCGAGGCCCAGTTCGTCAATGCCGGCGGCGAGCTTGTCGACATCCTTGTCGCCCGTCTTCCTGGCGGGCGGGTGCGGCGAGGCAAAGGCCTCCTCCCAGCCGGACGTATCGCGGATGACGGGTGCCTGCGGGGCTGCGACGCGAGCGTTGAAGTCCTCCTCGGCGTCGCTGCGGTCTCGCGAGGTCTGCGAGGCGGAGCTGGACCGGGGTTGCGACGGGTCGATGCGGGACGAGCTGCCGCTGACGCTGCCTGCGTAGGCGGTGCGAGCCTGTGCAGTGGAGACGGTCGAGGCTGTGGAGGATGCAGATGCAGATGCAGATGCGTTGGAGGCTCGTGATGCAGTGCGGGACGGGGCGATGGAAGCGGCGGAACTGTGCATGAGGGGACGGTTCCAGGCAGAGGGGACGACGATGGCGGGACCGATAGAAGGACCCGGACCCTGACGAGCACTGACTTTGCTGCTGGCGCTGGCGCTGGCGTTGCTGTTCCGTCCATCGCTCGTCACGCCTGCCCAGCTCATCCCGCTGCTCGAGACGGTCGACGCGACTGACGCGGGACGGTCGACGTCGACGCCAGAGTAGTATGCGGACGTGGACGTGGATGTGGATGTGGTGGCATTGCTGACTCGGGACATGGCTGCAGTAGATAGATGGCGGAGATTGAGCGAAGGCAAGAGCTGTATGTAGGTACATGTATGCGTCGCCGCCTCTCCCTCTTCTTCCAACATGATGCACACACAGACAATGCCCGCATCGTCACCTCACCATCTCCAGCAGCAGCAGCACAGAGCGAGCATATCATCCATGGGAGCCGCTCCAGTCGCATCCACCAGCTCGAGCCACCTTCCACGGGTCTCGAGTCCACTCGCCACAACCACCCTGGCGTCCAACGAGGACGACGACAGCGACGACGATGAGGATGACGACGGGCCGAGCGACGACAGCGATGACGACGAGGAGGATGAAGCATCCCTGCGCGCCCTGCTGCAGGCTGCAAAGGCTCGCGCAAAAGAGAGGGAGAGGGATATGGAGCGGTCGCCGCAGCGGGGGGCAAATTTGGAGGACGTCAAGCTCGACGAGATGGACGAGTGCGTATGGAGCCTTGACTGCTGCCGCCCTCTGCGCCTGTCTCGGTCTATGGGATTCCTCGTCGCCTGTGCTGAGGTCTGCTGTGCCATCTCATCTCACTCCCCGTCTACAGGGACGGCCGCCTGCCCTCCGTCTTCACGCGACACGCCGACCCAGCCGCCCTCTTTGCCGCCGGTGCCATCGCCTCTACTACCGAGCAGAAGGTCGCAGGCGCAAAGAGCGACGCAAAGGGCAAAGGCCGCGCTACCCACGCCGAAGGGGAAGACAACGACGACGACGGGCCCATCCTCCCAGGCGTAAAGTCGACCTGGGGCGAGCTGCCCCGCCGCAAGAAGACGCCATCGGAGAAGCGCCTCGAGGCGAGCAAGACGTCCGGCAAGAAGTGGTTCGACCTGCCTCACCGCCCGCTCGCGAGTCTCAGCGACGCGGAGAAGCGCGAGCTACAGGCGCTGAGGCTGAGCAACGCAATGGACCCAAAGCGCTTCATGCGCGGCGAGGCAAAACGGGACGGCAAGAAGCTGCCAGAGTACTTCCAGGTGAGTCGGGGTCCGTCCCCCCCTAATGCGTGCATTGACGATGCGGATCCGACTGACGTCCGTTGGCTGCCTGCCTTCGCAGACGGGCTACATTGTGGAGTCGTCCCAGTCCGCCCGCGCAGGTCTGGCCGCGCCTTCGAACAAGGTCTCGCGCACCTCGTTCGTCGAGAGCCTCATGAGCGACAGCAAGGGGCAGGAGTGGGCGCGCCGGAAATACGCCCAGGTGCAGGAGAAGGCGCAGAGCGGGGGCAAAGGGCACTACAAGAGCGTGCTCAAGAAGCGCGGCAGCGCGGCTGCTGGAGGGTTCGGCGACAAGGGCAAGGGGAAAGGGAAAAAGAGGCACTGAAGCGTGGGCTCGCATCTCCGACGGTATTGCCGGACGATAAAAACGGTTCGGGCATCTTGCTTTCCCATCTCTGAATGTGCTGTGCACGCCATGCGCCTTGTTGACTGTAATTACAATGCCGCTGCCTGCGAGCTCGTCACCATAGCACGCCGCCACTACTTGATTCTCTACATGCATCGCCGAATCTAGGAGCACGAGCACCGTACAATCTGACAACAACAGCCTCATCTCACTTTGCAGACTACCGATCGTCTCTCTTCCCCCCCTTCCATGCCGTGCAAGCCTCGAGCCCTGCTAGCTCCGGGCGCGATGTGCAACCCCATCCCCGTCTAGAAGTGCGGCGCACTAGTGAGGAACAGCGTGCTCTCATTCTTCTTGACCCATCGCGCCAGTGCGTGCGCCGAGTCCGTCGCCGTCTTTTTCGGAACCAGCGGCGGGAATGCGAGGTAGAGCTCGTACGATGTCGTGACCTGCGCCCCGAACACCGAACACGGAGGGGAGGAGCACAACCACCCTTTGCTCATTCAGCCTTGCCCGGCGGGCCCGGCGGAAAACCGCAAGAGAAGGAATTACAAGAGCACGCACCATGCCCAGGACAGCCTCGTCCGCAGTGACGGCATACACCAGCCGCATCGGCCCGCTGCTTCTTCCAACCCCACCTGCTGCCCCTGCCCCTGGCCCAGTGCCAGTCCCAATCCCCCCCGCGCCGGTCTCGTGCAGCGACGCATGCACGCGCTGGTACAGGCCCGCGAGTCGCCGCCGCGCTGCGAGACTGCTGGCGTACGCGCCCGTGAATGGCGGGTGCGTGATCTGAACGTACGTGCGCGACTTGTACACGTAATGGCGCAGCGCCGGGATAGGCGGCATGGCTGTCGCTGCTTTCGCTGTTTCTCCGATGGGCGAACGAAGCAGCGGCAGTGTGAGGTCGGTGCTGTGGTCAGGAGCGGAGGAGGCAGAGACAGGGAGAGAGGCGGCCAGTCGTGCGTAAAGCGACGTTGAAGCCCCGGCCGATGTCGGAGAACGCGCATGCAGCTTCTGAGTTGAATGAACGCAGCCGGAAGCAAGAACCGATTGCAAGCAGGAAAGATGGCCCGCGACGTACGCGCACGCTATCAGCACCTGCCACAGGCATGAACCAGCGTAGCGCACGCAGGCCACAGAACAGCAACCCACCTCGGCAATGGCGTCCTTCCATGCCTTCATATCGAAGAAGCCTTCTCGGTCTGTCGTGATGAGCACCGTCCCGAGCCCAAGCTGGCGACCTTGTGCCGCACCGTCCTCCGAGCCGGTGGCAGAAGCCGGCTCAAAGTAGCTGATGCAGGCGTATACGAAACCTTTGGCGTTGAACTTGGGCAGGCAGATGGGAAGCCAGGACTCGGAGTTTGGCATTCGCAGGGAGGACGAGGCGGAGAGGGTGTTGAGGAGAATCTGCAGGTCCGATGGGTGGATCGAGTGCGATTTGGGCCGGAGGAGCGTGATGAGCGTCGTGTGCGAGAGGAGGAGGGCATAGAGAATGTCCTGGTTTAGGGACGTTGGCCACGAGCAGACCAGTCCAGGTGCGCCAGCACTGTTCAGCAATCGCACACGCGCGCTCGCGGCACACTCTCGCGCAAGAGAGCCGCGCACCCACTCACCGGGTTCCGCTTCATCTCCGCTGTCGGCGGTCGCAGGGCCTGCGCACACTCATCCCGCAGCGCAATGTCGAGGGGCAGGACGCGGAGCGCGCCGTGGGTGCACTCGAAATCCCACTGGAGGCGCTCGACGAGGCTGTCCATGATGCCGTCTGTCCCTTCGAGCAGGCGGCGAAGGTCAAAGTTGGCGCGCTTGGCAAAGATGGCGTGCAGCTGGGCGTGCGAGACGACGCTCAGGATCTGGAGGTACAGGTAGTCGAGGTGCGTGCGGAGCTGCTCTCCGCGCGTAGACGAGACGAGACACCCGGTGAATACAGCCCAAGCACGGAGACGCGTCAGCCACGAGCGGCAATCGGGAGAGGTAGAGGCAGATGGGCAGGGAGAGGGCCAGGGGCAAGGCGACGCACCACGGCCTCGGGCTCGGCCAAGTCCGAGATGGCCACGAGGTACAGGGGAGCCTTCAGGAGGAAGGCAATGTGCAGCTGTCCGGCGTCTATGTATCGGATCCGGTCGCACCCTTCTTCCTCCATGGCGTAGAGCGAGACGATGGCCTGGATGACGCCGACGAGGCTCGTGAGGGCCTCTTCTGACTCTCCCTCGCTCTCGGCGTGCGGGTGTGTCGGATCTGACGCAGCCTCCAGGCTGGTGCGACTGGTGCGACTACTGCGGCGGTGGAACATTCGAGGAGACAGGGAGTCGGGTTAAGGGCGTTCGTCGTGCCAGATAGCCGAGAGGCGCAGCTCACCTTGCATAGACAGGCTTTCCAGCTGACGTCAGGACAATGTAGCGGCGCGGCCGGACGGCAGTCTCGACTGTTGGGCTGCGATGCGAAGTCTGTCCCTGTGCGGCGGCGGCGGCAGACGGGGCTTCTTGACCGTGCGAGCGTGTGTGGGGTGGATCGTGTTGCGCCTCGGACTTGTCGCTGGCTGCATATGAAGATCACGGAGCACATCAATCAACGAAGGGGCCCGCCTTGCATGAGCGTGGTACGACGACGCACGCACCCAGGTGGCTACCCTGACCGTGTGTCGCGCTCGACCCGCGATGCAGGCCGCCGCGGGCACTCTCGCTCCTCTTTAGCTGCTCTCGGAGCATGACGCGCGGGTCTGTCGCGTGCAGTGATGAGGGTCGAGCTACGAGCTGGCGGCTGTCAAAGCTGGCCATATCCTCGTCCTCCACTTCGCTGTCATTGTCGCTCGCTTGCTCCTTGTCGTTGCGCAGCAGATCACCCTCAGGGGTGTGCGCACGGTCACCCGGGGACGCGCTCCTCGCGGCAGCAAAGTCGCGGGCCTTGATCCTCAGCAAGCTGCTGCGTTCGGTGTCGTCGTCATCATCGTCTCTGTGACTGATGCTACCAGGCGGCGTTGCAAGCCGTCCTCCCTCCTGGAACTGCTTGGTGTGAAGGGCGGAGACTGCTGCGAGACTGAGACCTGAGCGCGATTGCGAGTAGGAGCGGGAGTACGACGGGGCAGCGCGTCTGGACGGGGATGCAGACGGGGAAGATGACGTGGACGTGGACGTTGACGTTGCTGTTGCTGTTGCTGTTGCTGTTGCCTGCGTCACGGCCGAGGTCGTGTGCGTTGACGTGCTGCTGCCCTTTCCTGTGGCCGCGCTGAGCAGGGATGGCCGTACAGCAGCGACATGAGGATGAGCACTCATCACAGCACAGCTGCCAGAGGATGAGGATGAGGATGAGGTCGAGCAGCTGTCGGCCGCATGAAGAGGTGCTATGCTGTCATTGCGATGCGTCCCTGTCCCGTGCCTGGCCAGTTCCCCCTAAGCGGTGAGCATGAGCATGAGCATGAGCATGAGCATGAGCATGAGCATGAGCATGAGCATGAGCATGAGCGTGAGCGTCAGCGATGGACGCGTTTGCAGCGTGTATATGTTGGTATATCTGTGTGATGTATCTGTCTGTGATGATGGTGATGACGACGACGGTGGTGTCCCCCTCCATCATCCACCCTGCCTGCCTCATGCGGATGCGGATGCGGCTCTTCCCTCTCCCTCTCTGCTCTTCTCCCACCGCCAGCGACACAGAGGAACAGGGAGGGGAACGAGAGCAGCAGACCTGCGCAGAGCAGAGAGAGAGAGAGAGAGCACCCTGCCACGATCCAGCTTGGATTCGGAGCTCAGCGCTCATTGTCCGCGCGCAGCCACCACGTCCCCCGCGTGCCACACGGGCCACGGTACAGTACGGCGCGCGCACAACTGCAGGCCAAAACACGGCGGGGAGAGGAGAGGAAGGGAGACAAACGAGGAAGGAGAGCCACAGCAAAGCAGCAGAGGTGCAAGAGGAGAGGAAGGACACTGCAATGGCAGATTCGTCCAAGGGTGGTATGGCAGGGACGGGCGGTGAGAAGCAGCAGCAGCAGCAGGGAGGAGGAGCAGCCTCATCAGCGGATGCACGAGGAGGGCCGGAAGACATGCAGGAACAGGGCAGCGCAATGGAGGGCAACGAGGAGAAGGCGAAGGATGGAATCCACGCAGCGCGAGACGGAAGAGTGACGACTGGGAGCGGCCAGGGTGCGCCTTCTGGCGGTCGCGGGACAGACGCCGTTGCTCCTCGTGGGCAGCAGCAGCACGGGGAGCAGCAGCAGCAGACAAGGTCCCGCTCACACTCGTCCGCATCATCCAACCCCTCGGAGGAGCCTGCATCGTCAAGAGTAGCGACATCGTCATCAACCACAGCAAAGAGTACGAGGGCCGGGAAAGCAGCACTGGCCGGCGCAACCCCAGCCGCGACTCCATCCGGAACTGACACCGGTGCAGCCGGCGCTGGCAAGCCCCAGGTCCTGCTCGTGAGTCGTCGGACCGGTCTTCCCCTTCCATCTGGGCTACTTGGACTCTTGCTGACGAGTAGCTCTGCCTTCTCCGCGCTCTCACGCGTCCGCCCGCAGGCCGTCTACGCCAACACGCCCGTGTACGAGCTCCTCGTCCGCCGCGGGAACAGCGTCATGCGCCGCCGCGCCGACGGGTGGGTCAACGCGAGCCAGCTCCTCAAGGTCGCGGGCGTCACGAAAGCGCAGCGGGCAAAGACGCTCGAGCGGGACGTGGCGCACCCAGACTCGGGCGTGGAGCACGAGAGCCTGGGGCCGGCGCATGGACGGTGCGAGGGCGTGTGGATGCCCGCACACGACGCGGAGAAGATGGCGGGGCAGCACGGCGTGTTCGAGCTCGTCCGCCCGCTCTTTGAGTACAGCCCACCGGCCGCCGTCGGCGATACGGCCGCAGTCTTCACCCCCGCAGCGACGCCATCGCTCCAGGCCAGCGGTCCGCAACCGCAGTCGCAGTCGCAGTCGCCATCGCCCCCGGTAGCATCGCAGCGGTCAGCACCGCCGTCATCATCAGCAGCAGCTCAGCCGCTGCAGAGCGCCCAGAAGCAGCCTCCGCACCAGAACGGAGGCCCTCTAGCGCCGACCAAGGCCAACGGGCAGAAGCGGCCCCCTGCTACAGTGAAGGAGGACATCAAGGGCAAGAGATCCAGCACAACCACGAACGTAAATAGCCGGAAGCGGCCCCGGCAAGCTGCGGAGTCGGCGCCGGTCCCAGTGCCTGCCGAGACGTCGACGTCCGGAACTGCCGCAAGCAACGGCGGCCCCGAATCAGCTGGAGAGACCTCATCAGGGCAGGGGAGCAGTAACAAGCGAGCAAGAGTGGACGGTCTTGCCCCGCCAAAGGGGAGCGCTAGTGGGCCTTCCGCGCCACTGGCAGAAGGCAATGGCCTCCCGCATACGAGCGATGCATCAACATCCACAGTCCCCGTGCAGCTGCAGCAGATACACCGTGCGACCAAGCATAGCGACGTAGCTGGACCAACCAGCGCAGAGCACCGAGAGGCACTCATGTCGCTGTTCATCATCGATGCCGACATGCCCGCCGGCCCTACAGCCGGTGCTGCACCAGCGGGGGCAGGCGCGGACGCCGACGCGGACGCCGAAGTAGAAGCAGATACAGGATCCAGCGGCCGCGCTCCTGCAAGCGGCGAGATGGACCCTTCAGCCGTTGTGTCGGGCTTCCCAGCGGGTTTGGACGCCAACGCGCCCATCGATGAGCAGCAGCATACGGCACTGCACTGGGCTGCCGCGCTCGGCCGCCTCTCGACCGTGCAGGCGTTACTCGGCGCGGGCGCTTTGCCCGACCGGGGCAATGCATCGGGCGAGACCCCGCTGATGCGCGCCGTGCTCGTGACCAACAATTTCGACGCAGAGTCGTTCGCACCCGCTTCTCCTCTGGTGCCCGGCCTGCTCGACCTCCTCAGCGGCAGCATGTTTGCGGTGGACGACCAGCTCCGCTCCGTCCTGCACCACATTGCGCTCGTCGCTGGGATCCGCGGGCGCTCGGCCGCGGCGAGGCACTACATGGAGACGGTCCTGCATTGGCTCGCGGAGCATGCGCACGCCGCGTCGGCTGCGGGGCCGGCGGCGACGGGAGCGCCGCTGTCGATTGCAGCGCGGCGCAGCGCCAGCAGTGAGAGCCACACGAGCAGAGTCGCCGCCGCCGCCGCCGCTGCGTCTAGATCAGCGTCGGCTTCGGGACCTGCCCCCGCTGGCACTGGGACTGGGCCCGCGCTACCAGAAACTGGGCGGACGGCGCTCAATGACCTGCTCGACGCCAAGGACGCGAACGGTGACACGGCGCTTAATATTGCCGCGCGCGTCGGAAGCCGGCCCATTGTCCGGATGCTCCTTGAGAGTGGGGCCAATGCGAATCTGCCCAACAACCTCGGCCTCCGACCAGGCGACTTTGGCTTCCTCGAGGAAGGGTTGACGGTACCCACGCCTGCGGAGCTGGCCGTCGAGCAGCTGCAACTACAGCCAAGCGGCAATTCTTCTTCTTTGGCGGTTGCCGGGCCCTCGTCGGCGTCGGCGCCGGGTCCGGCTGACGGCGCTACAAGAGAAATGCAGTCGCGCGACCTCCTCGCGACACTGGGTACGCTGCTGACGTCGCTCAGTGCCGACTTCTCCGCCGAGCTCGCAGCACGCGGAGAGGCACTCCAGCGGACGCGGGAGAGGCTGCACGCTGCGACGCGCGAGCTTGCGGAACGGCGGAGTGCGCTCATCGGCTTGCGCGAGGAGGTGCGCGCACTGGAAGCGACGCGGTGGCGGATACGGAACTTGGAGCAGGCGATCGAGGAAGAGGATCGCTTTGACTGGACGGGGCGGACGGGCGTCGATGGCGAGCCGGAGTACCCCCCGGACGCCAGTGCAGCGGCCACGGGGAAAGGCCTTGACGGAAGCACAGGGGGGAAAGCCCGGCCAGGGAAGCAAGCCAATGCACAAAGCGGAGAGGGAACAGGAGATGGAGAGGACGAGCTAGGAGAGGACCAAAAGCGGATACATGCCGCGGCGTTCGAGTACCGCGGTGCAGGCAGCACGCTCGGCGCTCTCCCTGCAGTGAGCATGCCCATGACCATCGAAGCGGACCCACCGCTTCCAGCGGCCGCTTCACCACCATCATCGCAGATAACAGGCGGAGGCGCACCTGGACCTGGACCTGCGGCTACGCAAGTCACGCTCGCTCAGCTGCGCCGGATGGAGATCTGGTACACGCGCGTGCTGGCCCTGCTCCGCGCGCGGATCGCTCACACGCGCGAGCGCACGGCCGCGGGCGGCCTGGAGCTCGAGGCGCGCAGACTCGTCAAGCTCTGCACGGGCGTCTCGGCCGACGAGGAGATTGAAAACATGCTTGGGAACCTCATCGTTGCGCTCGAAAGCGATGAACCGGCAGCGGCAAATTCGGCGAGTGTGCATGTCTCTGCGAACGCGGAGGGAGGCTCGTCGTCCGCAGGGAAAGGAGCTGGAGCCGGCGGACTGGACCTGCAAAGGTGAGAGTCGCTCGCTCGCCGAGGCGTCATTTTGATCGAGCATGCCCTAGTCAGGCGAGCAGCACCGCTCTAGGACTGCACTGACAACACATTTTCTTGTGCCGCTGCCAGAGTCTCACACTTTATGGCCAGGGTCAGAAACGCAGAGGTGGCAGAGCTAGAGCAGGCGGCCGCCGCTGCAGCTGCGACATCCGCGCCTCAGCTGATGGAGGAGTGACGAGAGCCGTCAGATAACCAAGCCAGCTCTGGGGATGCCCTTAATCACCCTTTGCATTCGTCAATACCCGCGCGCGTCGACGTTTCGGCCTTCACTTTCACTGTAGATAATACGACAAAAGCTCGGTTGCGCTCTTTGCTCTTCGTTGTGTTCAATCAAAGTGGCTTAACCAACGGCGGGCAGACGCCTGTCCTTCTACCTCTACAGCCCTCTCGCCTTGATGATACCCCGCCATGACCGCATGACGTACTCTGCAAATTCCTGCGTGTCGGATATTGTCGACTCCCACCCTGCCGATTGCTCGATTAGCCGATCGAGGTGCATCACGACTTGCTCGAAGCTGGGTCTGGAGGGTGAGAGCTGGTACACTTCTGCAAGGGTGTAGACTGTCTGCAGCCTAGTGAGGGAGGCCTAGGGAAGCAGCAAGAGCACAGCAAGCGGTGAAAGGTAAACTACGTCAGCGCAGCTCTACTTGGCAAAGCGCCCCATGTACGCAATCTGGGAGAGCTCACCTCGGCCTTTGCGAAGCTGAGGATTTCGCCCGCGATCGCCTGAGAATACTGTTTGTACCCACTCAGCGAGGGGAGAGAAGCCTTGCTCGGATCTGGGACGGACAGCGTCGCGATGGCCTGAACAAATGCGGCACGGCAGTCCCTTGATTAATCATTGCACTAAGTGCTGAGGCATGCAATCACTGGCGCTCGCACCTCTGGCAGGAACTGCAGGACGGGCAGATTGTACTCGAGCCTCTGCCTGAATGCTTTCCGCACGCTGGCCAGCGGATCCAGCTTCTCCGACGCGGCGCCATCGGCAACGATCGCTGCTCTGAGCTGTTGGCGCCCGTGCGCCGCCCAGGCATCGAGGAGGGCGCGAGAAGGCCCGATGCGCTCTCCTTCTTCCCGGGCCTGCGCGCTTGCCCGACGGAACAGGCGCGGTAAGGGCAAGCTGAGAGAGCGGAGCGCGGGAGAAGGGAAGAGCTGGTCGAGGGCGAGCGGGGAGAACGAAGCTGCCATGGACGATCCAGACTGCTGCAGGGCTGCGGCGCCAGCTTGGATGGTGCGGAGGGAGAAGCCAGTGGACGGGATGAAAGGCAGGGACGCCTCGAGGATGCGGGTGCTGCGACCTGATTCATATCAGAAAATGCCGATAACGCAGGCGTTATCCCTCGCCAACGCACCGGATGTCATCGTGCGCGCTGACCTTGGCGTCGAAACTGTCGGCCGGCGAGGTGTACCATGTCGAGCGCTCCGGAGATGCGGGAGATGCAGTGCTGGTGCTGTCAGAGCGCGAGGTGGCCGATGCAGAATAGCGGCGAGCGCGCGTTGCAGACGTCGCTGTGGTCGCTGATTGCCAGACATGTCTCCTGATGGCCGGAACCATGGAAGCGTTCGCGCGCGCCTCCCGCTGGACGAGCTGGGCGATCATCGAGCGCGGGACAGAAGGCCGAACCATCGCGTACAGTATTCGTAGCTGTTATCGTATCCTGGAAGCAGTCGCAATATCAGTGACAGGCGAGGATATAGCTTTCGTCGGGTCCAGGCCGAGGTGGCGACGGGGCCCGCCGCGGAAACGCGCAAGGCGGTCGAGGGCGCTTTACGAGGAGACGGCCACGGCGACGAAGGCTTCCTCTCGCCCCGACTGCACGGATAGCATAGCCCATATCCAGCCATTCACGATGGACACGCAGCGGTCAAGGACACGGATAGCCGTCATTGGCAGCGGGCTCGCCGGTCTGACGGCAGTCCACCTGCTCTCGTCGTCGGCCGACTGCGACTCGGAGGTGCACCTGTTCGAAAAGGCGTCGAGCATTGGGATGGACAGCGCGAGCATTGACGTGCAAGGGAAGGACGGCAGGATGCACAGAGTAGACTCGCCCATGCGGGCCTTGCAGTCTGGTGAGCTGACCTGCCTGCCCCTCCTCGCGCCATTTTTGTGGGCGGAGTCGCGGCGAGATTAGAGCTGGACTGACGGACACGAGAGCCTGGCTCTGCGACACGCGCACAGGCTACTATGAGCGCCTCATCCGCCTCTACAGATCTCTCGGCGTCGAGCTACAGCTCTCCAATTTCGACTATGCCTTTGGCGTCGTGCCTGGATCTGCACGCGTCGCGAGCTTGCGGGACGGGGCGGCGACGGTGAGCGTGAGCGTGAGCGAGAGCAAGAGCGAGTCACAAAAGCAACAGCGGCCTCGGACCACCTTCATCTACAATGGCAACAATGGCCTGTCTCTTCGGCCCATCAGCCTTCCCTCGCCGTTGCCCTCGCCCGCCGCGCAAAGATCTGCGAAAGCAGCTCCGTCTTCACAACCACAGCCTGCCCCACTTCTTCCATGGCCGACCTTCGTTCCGTCCTGGGCTTCTTGTCGCCTCGACTTCTTCGCGCTGGCCTTGCTCTACGCGGGGTCCTATGTCTACCTCCTCCTGCTATCGCTCTACCACGTCAAGCTCAGCACGCATACAAGCTCACCTTCCCGCAGGGCGAGAGAACATTGGGTCGCGCGCAGCACGCTGCGCCACTTCTGCGCACGCACCAAGCTACCCAACCGCTTCGTGCACGACATCCTCGTCCCACTGCTCTCCTGCGTGACGACCTGCTCGCCCAACGAGGTGCTCGACGACTACCCCGCCGCCGAACTGCTCGAATACGTCGCGCGGACATTCGGGACGGACCATTACGTCGTCAAGGGCGGAGTCCAAAATGTCGTCACTGCGCTTCTGCGGAACGTTCCCGAAGAGAATATCCACCTTGGTTGCGAGCTCGTCGACATCCGTCCGGCTCGGATATCTCATGGCGCTGCGGGGACGCGCAGGCCCAGTGTAGAGCTCGAGGACTCGCAGGGCGTCAAGCGCGTATTCGACCACGTTGTTTTTGCGACGCAGGCGAACCAGGCGCGCACGCTGCTCCGGTACCACCTGAAGCATCTCCGTGACGCGCCGGACGCGGACCCGGCCACCCTCGAGTACGAGCAGCGCCGCATCGACGACCTGGCCAAATTCCTCTACACGCAGAGCCTGGTCGTAAACCACTGGGATGCGGACGCAACGCTGCCTGCCAGTCTCGCAGACAGGCGGATACTGAATCTGCTTTCGCCGGACGGGGCATCGCGCGCTGTTGCTGGGGAGGAAAGGGAGGGAGGGAGTGGCAGGGATGAGCTGTGCATGCCTGCTTGCTACACAATGGCGACACACGATCTATCACGCCTGGATCCGGCCCTCGTCCATCCGGAGACGGGGGCACCTGTCCTGCAGAGCACCAACCCGACAGTGGCCATTGCTCGCGATACCGTGCTGTCGAGCCAGCGGTTCGAGCGGGCCAAGGTCACGCTCGAGAGCCGGCGGATCCTCCCGCGATTTCTTGATGTCGGGCAGCAGCACACCGGCGATGAGGAGCGGTGCAAGGGGCAGAGAGGGGACAGAGAGACGACAGCGGAGCGGCGGTATCAGGGGCATGGAGGGTTCTGGTTTGTGGGCGCGTGGGCGGCAGAGGGCATTCCGCTGCTGGAAGGGTGTGTGTCGAGCGCAGAGCGGGTGTGCGAGGCCATCCGGCGCGAGGAGCTAGAAGCGGGGCGAGAGTCTGGCGTTTGAGCGAGCGACGAGAAGAGCGGGCAGCTATATGCACCTTGTCCCAACAGTGTTGTTGCAATCTGAAGAAGCCCAGCAGCACGTTCCACTGCCACGGCCACGCCACGCCTTTGGAGCTTAGACGCCTTGCCTTTGCTTTTCGCCGACGCCGACCAACCGATATCCCCCCAGTGACACCCGCCTATGGTCATCCTCGCGCGTCCATCGTCGTGGATCAGCGCAGCTCTGCTGACCCGTCTGCAGCCCTAAGGGAGGGTCGGAGCAGGGCAATGAAGGCGGCGCAGGCAGGCGGGCACGGGGGCCGCAGCGAGGGCCTCAGCAGGATTGGAGATGGAGTCGGAGCAGCGCAGCATGGGCATGACCCTGAGCGAGACTCGCTCGAGCTGAAGGTCATGGGCGAGCAGGGGAGCGGCATGAAGGACCTGGAAGATGAGGATCCCAGTCGCAGGATCCGGCCAGATGCGACAGCGTCGAGGGAGGCTCAGGCCGAGGGAGGTGCTTCAGGGTTGCAGATGGGGATGGGGAGGAAGGTGCATCCAGACGAAGATCATGCGGACATTGCCCTGCAAGAGCTGCGCTCCTTGAAGGATAGGGCGGAAGAGCCCGTTGCTATCGCTGCTGCTTCACCCCGTCATGCGGATTCAGCGCAGCAGCCCAATACTACCACCACCACGACAACACGTCAGCTCAGCGGCAATGGCAATGCGGTTACGCACATTCCGCATCCGTTGGCCCGCGAGCGGCCGACCAGCGCCAACTCGCTGCCGCTCCAGCGGGTCGCGTCGCACGGCCGCGACTCCATTCTCGAAATGGATCTCGCCGATGCAGCATACGAGCCGATCTCCGCAGCAACCATGCAGGCTGGTCAGCTGAGCCTGGCATCGCGCGGGAGGAGAGGGCGACACCGCCGCAAGCATCATAGGCACGCAGCACACCGCTATCCGCATCTGCGCCGCACGCCTAGCGTCTCTTCCCGCCTCACTCAAAAGACGGTCCGCTCGCGCGCGGGAGATGCCATCAAGCACATCCGCCGTCGCACGAGACGCAACTCGGCTTCCTCCAGCTCCTCGTCTTCCAGCTCGTCCTCTTCTACAAGTTCCACGTCGTCCTCCGGCTCGTCCTCGAGCTCTGGCATCGGCTGGCGCTTCTGGCGCTCTTCTACCGCGTCGAGCGTCTCGGATGACAGCTACATACCGCCTGAGCCGACGTTCACCCTCTACACACCGCGTCTGAGCCACGCGCTACAGGCAGCGCTCGATGGTCGAGATCAGGAGCAGAAGCAGGGCGCCGGATTGGACAGGACACGCTCCCGCGCTGTCCCTCATCCATATACGAGCAAGTCATCCGAGCAACGCGAAGGCGACGGATCCGCTGGTACTGCGCCGCACCTGCATCCACCTGGCATGGCCGCCGCGCCCCAAGTCTTCGAGACGACGCCCTCGCGCACGTTGACGCCCTGCCTCGACCGCCTGCGCGAGTTTTGGCAGGAGCGTGACCAGCAAGAGTCATTCGGTGGCGATATCGGTGCCGCTCACGCTTCAGCTGCATCGTCAGATTCACCAGCTTCCGAGAAAGTGCCCCTTCAAAACGGGCCAGACGGCGCCGAGGTGCCCGAACCGCCGACAACCAAGCCAGCTACGGATAGAAAGACGAGGAATGCTGGGCCTGCATGGTGGCTCGATGTGCAGTGTCCGTCTATACAGGACATGCGGCAGCTGCGGCGCGTGAGTGGGAAGGCCCGCTCGACCGGGTGTGAGCTTACGCAATGCTGATGCCTCCGTGCTCCGTGACCTGTCCCGGACGCCAGCTCATCCCGCTGCACCCGCTCACTATCGAGGATATCCTCGGGCAGGAAACGCGCGAGAAGATCGAAGTCTATGATCATCTGGGTTATTACTTTGTCAGCTTTCGTGCATTGGACGAGACATACTTCCGCTACTCGGAAGGGGCCAGTGCCTCCTCTGCATCTAGGCGATCGGGCAGCAGCAGCGCAGACATAGCCAAGCGGGTCCCAAGTGCCGAAGGGCTCGATGAGGGGCATCACGGCCTCGATGGTTCGTCTTCGGCAGACAAGCGGTCGTCTCTCGAGAAGAGGCGGAGCCCAAGTAGCAGTAATGAGAAGGTCGCCCTCGATGATCGCGTATCAGTTTCGTCAGGCCCAGCGCCGGGTAGCTCGGGACACGACGGCGCTCGCGAAGGCAGCGACGGGGCGAGGCGGAAAGGCAAGGTCGAGATTGTGGAAGGGCCAAAGGAGGGTGTGGAAGGAGTCGGAGTCGGGGCGGTGAACGTGTACATGGTCGTGTTTGGTGATGGCGTCATCTCGGTAAGTGACTTGCATTTGCGCTCCGCAGGCTATGACGGAAGCCTTGCAGCAACCTGACCGTTTTTGCTCGCAGTTTCACTTCGAGGACATCGACAAGCACATCACGCGAGTGCGAGATCGCATACAGCAGTACGGCATAGCCCGC
Source organism: Symmetrospora coprosmae (assembly GCA_008802785.1). Classification (NCBI taxonomy): domain Eukaryota; kingdom Fungi; phylum Basidiomycota; class Cystobasidiomycetes; family Symmetrosporaceae; genus Symmetrospora; species Symmetrospora coprosmae. Next base: position 243,139 of record VUYT01000028.1, on the reverse strand, counting down.
AATATCTCTTCACGTAAGCCCCACTCTCCTGTACACGACCGGACGGATCATGCGCTGACGCGCTTCTGCTCCTTCGATCCCACAGACTGGATCGCATATGGCCTGATGGACAGCATCGTGGACACCTTCTTCCCTCTCATCGACTTTATCGAATCTGAATCGGATGACATCGACGAGTTTCTCGCCAACCCGCTCTTTGACCCTCGGCGCGTTCAGCCAGATCCAGCGACGACACCTGCTATCGAGCCGCTAAGCTCGACAAGCTCCGGCAATCCCGTCAGCGAAGTCAAGAACATCCGCCCGAGCCATCTCTTCAAGCTGCGCCTGCCGACACTCGTTAAAACGCGCTCGCTTGCTCAGATGTACGGCAGCGTCAAGAGCGCCACCGTACCGTCTCATCGCGAAGCTACGCTCAGCAAGTTTGGCCGTGGCCTGCCGTCATCAGCCCATGCGCATGCCAAACGCGACCCGCTCGCTCCGCGCACCATGTCCAAGAAGTCGCTCAAGGGTGTGGACGACAAACTCTACGACCGCGGCAAGATGCTGAAGCGCATCGCAATGTCGCGCAAGCTCATCATGGGCCTCTCGCGACTGCTGATCCCCAAGACGGATGTTGTCCGCGGTTTGCGAAAGCGCATCCGGGATGAGGCGCTCTCGCTGGGTAACGCCGAGCCGGGACAGCGGCACGACATCAACATCTATCTCGGCGATCTGCAAGATCATATTATCACGATGCAGCAGACGCTCCATTTCTTCGATACCATGCTCTCGCACGACCATCCTGCCTATCTGGGTGTGCTCCGCCTCGCATACGAGGCCGCAAAAATTGGGAATGACAAAGCTATCGTGCGGCTGTACATTGTCACTCTGGTCTTTCTTCCAATCAATATCTTTTGCGGTGAGTGATATCCGGTGCTCCAGCCGCGACCCGCCTAGCCTGACATGCTGTCAAACAGGCGTCTTCGGCACCAACGTCAAGGTCCCTCACAACGGGACAGATGAAGATCATACAGTCAACTCGGACGGCTCGCCCGCCGCGTACTATGTGTTTGGGATCGTGCTTGTCGGAGTCCTCATCATCATCGCACTCGTCATCGGCGTCGTCGCTTGGATCTTCAAGGCATCTCGCAAGTCATTCGAAAATGGCGGGGCGAAGCGGTTATGATCGGACGACAACCCGCCCGAGGTTCACCAGTGGCTTCACTACTCTGCTCTCATCGCACGCATAGCATACCCAGTCATCTTTCAATGCCTATGACAGCTACCTGCCCGTGTACGACACCCATTTCTGTTGCTGTTGTTGCGGAAAGCCACACCGGACGAGAATGAATGCGTATAGCATCATGCGCAGGCACGGAGGGCTGCATACGAACCAGTCAAGGCGAATTCGCACAAATGCCTTGCTATCGCTTTCGAGGTGGAGGCTTGGTGTCAGCTCTTGCAATGCGGCGTTCCGGTACGAGCGCACGCACCCACCAGCTCGCTCTATCCTTCCGGCCTTCGCATGACATCCATCATCGTCCTAAGGGCTTTGAGCCGCGGTCTTGGAGGTACCTCAGGCTGTTGCGGTCTGTGCTGGTACCGCTCCCGGAGCAGATAGGGGGCCGTCTTCTGCGTGCCCAATAACCACGCGCCAGTCATTCTCGCCAACCCACATTTCCAAACTCGCTCCCCTGTCCTTCAACACGGTCGCGAAGACATTCTGCCACGACTGCCCGTCTTCGATGAGTGCAAGCTCTTTCGCTGTGGCAGGTCGAGATGGATTATCCTTATCCGGCCAGTATTGCCAGCGGAACACCTTGATGCCAGCAGCCCATCTTGTATCATGGTAAAGGACAAGCAGTTGTGATAGAGACGGTCGAATTTCGTCCATTTCGAGACCGACCATCGTTGTAGAGGCTGGCAGCCTGAGCTTCCGCAAAACTTCGAGGGACTCCTCTATGGGGCCGGGAAATTCTCGGAGGTCCACTTTCACGGTCTGCGCTTCCTGGAAAGGTTCGAGCAAGCCGGGGCTGTAGCTAGTCGCCATCGTAGGAATCAGTTCGACCGTTGACACGGCAGCTGCCGCCGCAAAAGATTGGCAGAGACCCTTGGCGTGTCCTGAGATGAAGTAGAGGACGCGGGCTTTGTCATCCTCCAAGGTCCACAAGGGATAGTGAATCTGCTGTTCCTGCGTCCATGCCGCGCATTCGGGGAAGCCATGCTCATCGTTGGATGCCTCCACCATCACAACGTCTGCCAGAGCATGTGCATCCACAGGTGGCTCCTTCTGATCTTTGTAGTCGAGAATTTCAACCGTCACGCCTATAAAAGCGGTCTTTCGAGTCTGCACCAGGAGCGTGACGAGCGTGGTGTCTAGCGACCTCGACGATATGAGCAGGTGCAGTGTTGCTTTTGAAGTTTCAAATAGAAGGAATAGTCGCGCCAGGGCATGTCGAAGCCAAGATGGGGGCACAGCTGCAGACCCGAAGTCGAGTGACAAGGTCTTGAAATGCTCGACCTGTGGTGCCTGCAGAGCAGGAAGAAGACTCTCCGCAAAGTCGACGCTGCTTCTTGCCGATTCGTAGCGTTCGTCGTCTGTCGTATGCCAGTCAGGCTCCGCGGACACGCAAAGGCGCGTACGTTCGTTGGCCTTCAAAAGGTCGACCTCGCGATAAAGGATTTCCTGCCCGAACGGCTGCAGCGACTTGCAAATTAGGGAGTAGCGGAGACGCTCATGTGGGGCAGAGTCCTCCCGAGCTTCCTCAAAGATCATCGAGATGATTTCGGGCGCCAGCGTATCGAGTCTGAGGGGTTGCGTTACAGCATCGACAACCTGTAAATCTGGGTATGTCAACGGCAGCCGAAAGTAAGGCTAGCGGACATGGCGCTCACGGACGCGTCCATCTTCGCCTTCTTTCGCGGTCCGCCAGGCCGTCCTGCCTTCTTCTGACCCTCAGTCATTGTGATGGTGTTGGAGCGGATCAAAGCCTTGTTGCTCGGGCATCTCCGCTTTACGACGCGGAAACGGAGTCCGCAAAGTCTGAGCGTTAGGCTTTGCAGGGCCTGCTTCTGACGATGCGATCACTGGAAGCACAGTACTACCGCACGCGCCACAGATCTAACAAACAAAACAGTGGCCATCGTCTCGTTGCGCCTCAGACAGAGTCTCGAGGGCTCAATTCTCGCTCGCTTGGGCTACCGGGTATACAGGCGCAACACTGGGCTAGAGAAGACGTGCACGCTATCTTCTTCACGCGTGTCCACTGTTAAATCGAAGCGGCTCTCAGAAGCTTCAGCGCTTGCGCCGGGCGGAAGCCTGTACTTCTATCTCAATTCCCTCCAGATTGACCGTTTCGGATGCTTCGATCCATTGGTGATCGTTCACCTTCTACGGGAGGCAATCGTTCAGTTAGTGAGTACGCCGCAGCCGTCTTTCGATAGCCGCTCATGTCGCGGGATCCGCTTACGATTTCGCAACTGGATCGCGAAGGGTCGTATGTTTCCGCCTGGTCATCGACCTTGTCGACGTAGTAATGGCACGCTACCTCGCCTTTTCAATGGGCAAGGAAGATACGTTAACGAAGCAGCGTTTGTCAATGTGACACGACCAGTGACGGTGCGTATGGGTAGGTCAATGATGCGCGTGGACCCTGAAACGATTTCTGCATGGCAAGAATCGACGGGCCGAGACGTACCGGTCGCATGCACATCCCCTTGTCCACCCTGAAAGAGCAGGTTATGGCAGCTGGCTGCAGGGAGATATACTCTGCGCATCAGCGGAAGGGGGCTATCAGTCGGTTACAGCCCAGGCATCCATCGCTTGAGCCCTACTCACGTTTTAAGGTCGTATCTCCCTGCTTGAGTTGGAGCTTGTAGTAGTGATGCACGTCTTCTGGTCTGTTATTGGCATTGGGGACCCAGCCCCGGTCTGGGTACGCCGGCACAAGCCAGTTAAAGGGGAGCCCGGCCGGTTGTTCCAGTCCGTCGTATACATCCAGGTCCGGAAACTTGCGGATCTCTACCTTGTATGCGCGAACCAAGTTGGCAGCGAGACCAAGGACTAACGGCAGCACAGCTCCGGCGTGCATGTTTGGCGTCCCTTGTCGGTAGGGTAGTGACCAATCCGGGAGCAACAGGTTCTCGCTTTTGACGTTATCGAGCGGAGCCAAGCATCCTATTAGCAGGCTGCAGGCTGACCAACCTTTCATAGATGGCCGCCGCCGTCTCTTGAGGTCATTGAAAGAGTTTATACGCCTGTGCACCTGAGACTTATTCTTCCGAGCGCGTGCTACCCGACGGTCTGCTTCCTTTCAGTCCTTCAGAGGAACAGAAGATGGCAGTAGGAAGTGGTATGGCATTCACCGAGTCTGCTCATTTTAGTGAGCTTGGCCAGCTAAGCGGCTACCTAGCTTCTCCCCTCTGCCTTGTACTCTATGCGTCTGCGCTCATGAGGCGAAGTCTGCCCCTCGAATGGCTGAAGAGATGCAGCATCTGTTGCGTAGGTTTCACCTTGCAAAGGGAGATAGCCGCAGGCGAAATTGACGGACTTATTGTGCATTGAGAGCGGCTTGCGTAAGAGGTAGATGAATATAATGTGATGTACGACAACATGGAACATACTGCCAGGCTGGAGGCATGTCGATTTATAGGCTGCATTGACCTCTGATGCGTGACGGCTTGGCTCTCCTTCGGACAAGAGCGCTTGAAGGATTCGAGGTATCACCGGAAGAGGTGATAGATGATGAAGAGGGCGACTACGCCGCCCATGACCATGGCAAGCATTCTCGGTTGACTCCGCTTGTCTTGTATGGACCGCCCGAGCCTGCCTGCCGAGTTGGTCAGGGATGTCTTGAACGAGTCGAAGGAGTTGGACTGCGGGCGCAAGGCGGGGTCAGTGCGAATCTGACATCTTGAGTGAGCTTATATGTACGAACCGTGTTGTCGAGCATGGCGTTCTGGTTCCTCGAGTCGTTGTGGATGTCTATCGTGACCTGCGGGAAGCGACGGCGATGGCGTGAGTTGCTGCAGCTCGGGACCGCAGGACAGAGCCGAGGCGGGCAGCCCCACTGCATGTAGTGACCGGAGCTTGCTGTGGAGATCGTCCAGCTGAGCATCGTTCTGCTGTTCGAGGGTGTTTGCATCCTGCCGCCGGCTGCCCGCTGCTTGCCAGCTGCACACTTTGGGTCAGCCAGACGGCCACACCACCCGCTACAGCTGCGACTCACCTCATCGTAGCGATACCGGCTGTGGTCAAGTGCAATGCAGTGCAGTCTCCTTCCTGACGTTGACCGCTTTCAGTCCGCACAGATCAAGGCCACGCCTCTCTCTGCTCCGTCCGCGTCATTTGCCACACCGAAGAGAGCTCGACGTCGACGCTCCTCTCCGTTTCTCCAATCCATTCCATCTGCAATTCTCTACTCCTCCTCATTACTCAGTCGCACAATGTGCATGCCAGCCCGCTGCCAGAACGAGGGATGCGGAAAGACATCGTGGTGGGGATGCGGGAAGCACATCGATGCGTGGGTGGAGTGACGGCTACCATGCACGAGGAAATGACCAACGTAAACGATGACGCCGCTTCGTCATTGCACAGCGTCATGGCCAAGGTTCCCGAGGAGGAGCAGTGCAAGTGCCCGCCCGAGAAGCACAACGCCGCCAACCCGGCCACAAGCTTCATCCAGGGTCTGTACAAGTAGACAGGATCTTCAGCGAGTGCAGAAGGGAGAGACCAGGATAGAGTCGAGCAGGTCGAGAAGTTGGGCTGGGAGGACATCATCCCTTTGCAAAGGAGATCGCGCACACAGGCAGACGCAGAAGCGAACGATGGCCCGTTGGCCCGTCCGGGCTGGACGAGAGCCCAGAGGCCAGCTATTGGTAGAAGCGATAGGCAGCTTGCGCAGAACAGACGAGGGCGCAAAGTACCGCTACACATGATGCGAATCCTTGCGGCGTCGCTCGGAGCTAGATAGAGGGATAGAATTCCGAAGGCAACCCGAAGTGCGGCTACTATACACGTCGCGACCGTGCGGTGAAAGACCATGCAACGCTGAATGCGAGTTTCCTTCCGAAGCAAACGAAATGGAGCACGTAGCATATTGACAGAACGCTGATGCCGAACCGCTTGGTATCCGCCCTGCCGAGCATGCCTGAGTTTCGTGTATCCTTTCCTCAGAGCTCATCCTCGAAGGGTGCAAACGTCCTGACGTCCATGATGGTCCTGCCATTGCGCTTGCAAAGGAGGACGCACTTGTCCTCCCGGAACGTGACGCGCCAGACGGCCTCGCACGGCTCGGCAAGCTCGCGGATGAGCTTGCCCGTGGGCCGATCCCACAGCTTGACCTTGCCGTCGTTGCCGCCCGTGACCATGAAGCGGTCGTTGAACTGCAGGCACGTCACGGAATTGTCGTGTGCGCACAGCCGGTGCAGGCACTCAAAGGTCGAGAGCGAGAAGACGATGACGCGCCCGTCCGAGCCGCCAGTCACGAGGACAGAGTCGGTGAGCTGGAGCTGGCCCACGAGGGAGGTGTGACCCTGCAGAAGCGCCAGGCATTCTCTGCGAGAGGGAGAGCAGTGCCCGTGTCAGCCTCGCGGTAGACAGTCGGAAGTGTAATCGCCACCCACCCAGTCTTTGCCGACCAGATGCGGACAGTCGAGTCGAGCGATCCACTCGCGACTCTGATCCCGTCAAAGGCGACAGCGTAGATCTGATGCTGATGGCCATTGAGCACATGGAGGCATTCTCCTGTATCAACGTCCCAGATCTGCGAGAAACACGAGCTTTCAGTGAGTGTCAGACAACGAGAATGGCAGGTAATGCCCAACCGCACCCTGCAAGTCGTATCATAGCTGCCGCTGACGACCTTGTTTCCGCTGATCTCGATGCAGCGCACGCTGTGCTGGTGGCCGGCCAGGAGGCGGAGCTGGACGCCCTGCTCAATGTCCCAGACGCGAAGCGTGGCATCGCGCGAGCCGGAGACGGCAATGGGTCGCCCGTCGAGGACCTTGAGACAGCGAACGGTCGAGACGTGTCCTCGGAGCACGTGAAGGCATTTGCTGCGGTATGACATGGGAGATTCAGGTTAGCTGCCGGTGTCCATGTGATGAAGTCGGAGGAAATGCAGTGCACCCACCCAGTCTCGACGTCCCAGACGCGCACGTCCCGGTCGCATCCGCCAGTCACTGCAATGGCGCCTCGCTGACCCCAGCCAGAAGCGGTCCCGCACGCGGCAGCCTGCTGCTGCGAAATGCGACTGGAGTCACCGAAAACAAAGCCGGAGCCCGAGCTCTGTCTCTGCTGCTCCGTTGACGGGATACCGCTAAAGGAGGAAGGGCGGCGCTGACTTCGCGGACGGCCGCCTGACGGTCCACTTCGACCTGGCTTGCTAGCGCTGCCGCCACCATTGGCATGCTCTGGCGAAACGACCGGTGTGGATGAAGCGCGATGGAAAGATGGCGCACTACCACCGGGGTTGGCTGACTTCGGCGAGAGTCGGCTGTGCGCTGCGCTAGGAACCGCCCGGCCGGGAATGGGCGAAGCCTCCTGGAAAAAGCGCTCGATATCGGGCGGTCGCGCAGACGCAGATCTGCACCTTGGCATCCCGTCTGATCTCTGCGCCTCGTATTTGGCGTACTGAGGCGTTGTCGCTGGCTGCGCCTCCGCCTCGTCGTCCTCGCTACTGGCCGACTCGGAAGTCTCCCTGCCCGTGCTCACACCGTAAGCATGTGCGACGGCCTCTGCTCCATCGTCCTCCTCCGAGTCCCAGCCAGTCCGCTGCGGTACTGCTGTCTCCGCAGGCCTGTTGACAGGCTTGCCGTCCTTGTCGAGACGCTCGCCGCCCTTGCTGACCAGGACCAGGCACCACACACCCAAGGTGTGCCCTTCGAGCTGGCGCACATACTCGCCTGTACGTGCATCAAAGACGTGGATCTGGTTCGTTGCCATGCCGACCACGATCCAGTCGTTGTCGAAACCGAGACTCGTCACGACGCCGTCATCCGCCGAAGTCTGTCTAGACAGGAGCCGGCCGGGCCCCTTGAGCCAATTCGACTCGGTCAGGTAGGCACGCTTGAATTGGGCCTTGTACGAGAATGGCGAAGGTGCGGACGCATGTTGGGCGTTCTGCGCATACGCATCCCCGGCGCCGTATTGCTGGCCTGCGGGCGCGCCAGTGGCAGAACCGGCCGCTGCAGATGGAATCGAAGTTAAGGCTGTGCCGAACGGGTTCTGCGAGCGGCGAGTGACGTAGCGCACGGGCTGAGGCGCAGCTAACGGTTGGGGTAGAGGCAGTACAGGGTGCTGCATCTCCTCACGCGGGGCCTGCCGAGCGGGGACAGGCACTGGGCTGATGATTCTGCGCGACAACAGCAAGGGTGACGCATGTGCCTGCGATGAGGGTCCTGCGTACAGTCCAGATGGACTAAACGCAGGAACAACCGGAGAGGCGTACGAAATGGAGGAGAAACGCGCAGTCGGACTGGCAATGCTTGAGTCGATTGCCAGAGATGCGGCGGACGAGGCGGGTGGGGCGAGGCTAAGAGACCCAAAGTGCGCCACTAGATCTTGCGGCGGCGGCAGGTTCCGTGGGGCGGCAGAGATGGGCTGGATGAGCGGGGCGTTTGGCGATCTCGCAACCTGATGCGACTGCCTGCGTGCGGAGAAGCCGAGTCCCTGCAAAGCAAAGCCCGCAGCCGTGGCGGAAGCCGGGTGTGCGACAGTGCCTGAGGTCGGGACCAGCGAAGCGGGTGGAACAACGCTCTCATCTTCTAGGCGGGGCGGACGGCCCTTGCCCTTCATCCGTCTCCTGCGCTCAGCTAGCGGGGTCTGATTCTCCTGTTGGAACTGGTCGAGTCCCTCTTCCGCTTCTGCCGCAGTTTCTTCTGCAGTGCTCTGCAACACTGCTCCTGCGTTGTTACCAGCGGACGTGCTGGCAACTGGTCCAGCATACCCAGCGAGAGCGTTCTGGATGGACAGCGACGGCCGTCTCGACTGGAAAGGCTGAGCCATAGGAGACAGGGCCGACAGGCGCCTACCACTTGAAGGGCCCGCTACATCGCCGAACGCCGACGAAGTGACGGTATTCCTCCTCTGCTGATTGGCATTCGTTGATGGCCCGCCAAAGACCGGCTGACTGGGCGGCAGTGCAGGCGCAAAGAAAGGCTGTTGCTGCTGCTGGACTGCAAAGCTGCGGCGCTGCAGTGTGCCTGCGCTGGCCGGTGGAGGCGATGTGATGGCACCAAAGCGCGCCTCCGGGTGCGACAGGCGGATCCGCTCGATAGGTGGGCGTGTTGCGCTAGCTTCCCCGCTTGACCACCACCCTCTGCCCCTGTATCGCTGCAGCATGACCTTCCACGTGTGCTCGTCCGATACGAGGCTTCTCCATGAGCGCGAGACACGACTTGCACGGACGAGGTCCTTGGGATCATCGATGAAGGCGAGAATGTGCAGCGAGATCTCGGCGGGCAACTCGGAGAGGAAGTCTCGGCGGAGGAAGGGTGAGATAAGCTGCGACAAGTGGAGCAGGTCCTCGCCGAGCAGCACGGGCAGCAAGGAGGAGAACAGCCTCCTGCGCTCCGGGCCAGAGAGGCGGGGAAAGTGGCCTACGACCGAGTCGATGAACTGGGTGTTGAAGTCGGCGGGAGGTACATTGAAGCTGAGATCATCTGCAGCTGTACTACCGCCTGTCGGAGGCGACACAGGGGTTGACGGCTGTGCTGCGAACTGTCCGTGTCCGTGCGCATCGCCGTGACCGTTGGACGTCGACGAGAGGGCGGGCGAGATCCATTCCGTGCCCAGCCGCGACTCGGGCTGCGGCGATGGTGCCGGTGTCGGCGGTGACACGGCGCGAATGAGTGAGGATAAGCCGCTTGACGAGAGCGACGCCTGCATCGCGAGTGGAGCGCCAATGGCCATGCCGGTGCCAGCAGGCGTGCTGAGTGCGGACTCGGCGTTCAGGTCGCCGCCGTCGCTGCCGCCACTCTTGCCAGACATGCTGGCGCGACCAAGACTGAGGCTGGAGAAAGGCGGCGACGCGACCCGAGGAGTTGTGGACATGATAGGTTGCTGCTGTGCTATCTCTGTGAACACGGCCTCGTCGTTCGCTCCAAAGGAGGGTGGATGCGCGTGCGCGCCCGCGTGAGCCTGAGCCTGGGCCGGCAGAGCGATGCTGCTGCTCTGCGGGCAGGCGACTGCGTTGGTTGTTGCGGTGGAACTGGAAGGTATATGGTGCTCCTGCTGTGCCTGCAGGTCGTCCTGTTCGGAGCAGAGGTGAGGGTAGCCAAGGTCCAACGGTGGCCACCCCTTGCCTCAGGCTTCGTCCAGCCTCGTCCAGAACCGGCAACCGCTCACGCTCACGCTCAGACCAGCCCGGAGATGCAGCGCTAGCACGGCCAGTGTGATGACCACGTTGCAATCATCTACATAAGCATCTGCTTACGGGATACGCTCGATAAGCTACCGCTATCGCTTGGCTCGTAGGCGCTGACAGGCCATCCCCTCCGACCTGGAGCCCAGCCCCCAAGCATCTGCTCCGAGTCAGCGAGAGTACCGCAGCCCGGTTACTCCTTGCGAGCAGCAGTATCGTCTGCCTCGAGTGTGCACCAGTCGATCTTGCCCTCTTCGCCGTACTTATCCGCGAGCCACTCGTTGGCCGTTTTGAAGTGCGCATTGCCAAAGAACCCCCTCGAAGCGCTCAGTGGAGATGGATGTACGCTCGAGAGGATGAGGTGCTTCTTCTTGTCGATCCCTGCCATGCGCTTCTGTGCCGGTTGACCCCACGCCAGAAACACTACGCCAGGTCCAGGCCGCTCATCCACAACGCGCAGCACGGCATCGGTAAACTCCTCCCATCCTTTCTTGCTGTGCGAGTTGGCGGCGTGTGCGCGGACTGTCAGAGAAGTGTTGAGGAGGAGTACACCCTGTCGAGCCCAAGATGCCAGGTACCTGCGGGTAGACGTCGTGTCAGTGCGAATGGCCAGGATGAACGCAGATTTGGGCGTCAACGGACCCGTGAGGCGGCGCGACAAAGTCCGGAAAGTCGGTCTTGATCTCCTTGTAAATGTTCTTGAGCGAGGGGGGTGTCTTGACGTTGCTCCTGACGGAAAAGCATAGCCCTGCGCTCAACCGGGTCAGCGAAAGCAGCAATTAGCGCTGCGATCCCTTCCGCTCACCATGCGCTTGTCCGTCGTTGTGATATGGGTCTTGGCCCAGAATGACGACCCTCACGTTCTGCAGAGGTGTATAATTCGACCATGCATAGATCTCCTTGGCTGCACCGAGGAAAGAGCAGGGTCAAGAGCGTGTTCAGCCTGAGCGATTGTGATATGCACACGCAGTGCAGATGTAACACACCCGGCGGAAAGATGGTCTTGCTCGCTTCGAGGTGATTCTTGACGCCTTCGGTCCAGAGGAAGCGTTTGAGCTTCAGGAAGTACGGTGAGACTAGTCTGCACATTGTGCAACCCGCTCGCATCAGAGCGGGCTCCCGCCCTCAGTAGACAATGACCTCACTCTTTCCGCAACGATTCCAGCCATGACGGATGCAGAGTATTGCATTCGAGCTCGAGCAATTGTCTCTCCGAGAGCTCGCCTCCGACGCCCGGCAGCTCCGCGTCGGACAGGGAAGCAGCAAAGGCCTCTGCGACCAGGCTCGACGGTTCCACTACAGTCTTTGGATGGTCTGCGCCGGGAGATGCAGCGCGCTTCTTGCCGTTTGCGATGGCGCTGAGTGCGCCGCCCGATGATGCGCCGACTTCGGAGGTTGAGGCGGGCCCGGTTGCAGGCGCCTTGACAGCGTTTGACGAATGCGCGTCGGGATTTTGAGGCGCATCCGTGGACGGCGACGTAGACGCAGACGAGCTGTGTGCTGCACGCGTGCTTCGCGCGGGAAGATCGCCGTCGAATCTCCGCCGCTTCGACGCGCTTCCTCCGAGGCTCGACACTGCACCTCTGCTTTCCGGTGGCTTATATGCAAAGCGCTGAGCCAGAGTGAGGCCGTTACGCAGAGGCGAGCTGCCTGCCATGAATCCTGGATCTACAAATTTGACGAAGCATTGGCAAAAGGCTGGCCCGAGAACATGCATGCTTCTGCGTGGGCCGATTGGGCGATCGAGGCTACTCATTATAGGAAGCATACAATGCAGTAGATATAGGGAGAGGCTTCGGTCTCGTCAGAAGTACGAGCGAGGCTGTCCGTGTTCTATCTTCCGATCGAGCTGCAAGCTAGGCACCGCAGCGATATGTTGGTCGCCTCAGCTACCCCCGCTTTGCCTGCGCCGCTTGCTCGGAGGTTCACCATTCCAAGTATACTTCACATACGGCTTTTCCACCTGCCGCTGTCTCATGACTCGGGTGCCTTTGAACTTGTCCGGCCACTTCATATGCTGGAGTGACTTTTTCTTCAGGCACTCGTCGAAACCCGGCAGGTGGGCGATCTGGTTTGTGAGTGTTTGCCCCGTGTTGACATCTTGTAGGACGATCCACGAGCTCGCGTTCGGGAATTCCGGCAACAGCGAAAAGCTGCTCGCGGAAGTGGTAGGACCGCCAGACCCCGATCTTCTTGGATCCGTCGAGTGGAAGGAGACGATTTCGAACTCGTCGAGATCGCTAGGTCGTTCATTCCCGCCCACGGCACTCCCGGGACGTGACCATCTTCCCGGACCACCGCGTTGACCGTGTCTGTGTTCCGAGAAGGAGACGGCCTGTAGGGAGCGTGCTGCAGAAGGCTTGGGTGTCGCACCAGCCCTTTGACCAGGTGAAGGCTCTGGTGATGCACAAGGTCATCGATCAGCATTCAACGTATCGCCGAATGGATTCATCCCGGTGCGGATGCTGTAAGCTACAGAAAACCGACCTCGGGGATTCGATCTGACCGACATGGGTCGCGGAGTACTGCGCTTCCTCAGTATCGGCTTGCTGTTTGGGTCATCGCGCACACGCGGAACGACCTCGTAGTTGCGACGCAATTCTTCGAAAGTCAGGGGATGCAAGATGAGTCTGGCCGTGTGCAGCTCGTCCGGGCGGTCAAAGGATTTCAGCGGGATCGAGTATGGGCGTGTCTCCAGTAACCACGGTTCCTCGTATTCGAGAAAGATATGTCCGATGGTCTTCGCGGATATCCTTTCGCCCAGATTGTCTTTGTTGGCGTAGATCCTTGTTATGTCCACTCCGGCTGGGACGACAGACACGCGCCGGGTAGATGCAGATTGAGCAGGATGACTAGCGTGTGCAGCAATCGGGGACCGTTGCGCCGCTTGAGATGCTTCTCGGCGATGGAATCGCCGAAGACTTTTCAGAAATGCCATGACTGGAGCTAGAGGATAGCGATATTGATACGATCTGGACAGTTTGTACGGATGGATGGCGTGAAGTCGGAAGACAAGCAGCGTTCGTTCTGCTGACCTGCCTCGAGCCAGCTCGGCAATGAACAGCCTCGACAGAGCCATGCTGTGTCCAACTGGAGGAATCGATGGGAAAGCAACGCTCTGAACATGATGTGATGCCTGGAATATTTGTCACCTCGAAGCACTCCAGATGCGGTCTCTGTGTCGATGTCATAGGACCCGGTCGTCGATTAGGTGCCGTGAGCTTGGACGGGCCCGGGGAAGCGGCAGGTCTTGCTCAGGACGACCACTTCGTCTTTGCGACGATCATTGGCAAGCGAGACCGGAGCGGTCGCAACTGACTGCGCATCAAAGGGTCAACTGGGTCGCTTTGCGTTGGCAGCTCGTGTAGACCGGATGAGCTGGAGCTCTTCGCTAAGTGCAGCGGCGTCTACCGCAGCAATCGAGATGCTCCGAGTCGCACTGTGAGGTCATCGTTATCGCAGGCCACCGGCGACCAACGCTCCTTGACCATCCTGTGGAGCTTGCGCATAGTTTCGCAAGACACGAGCAAAGTGGCAGGCCAGATGAGTGCGCCGGAATCCAACCGAGATCTTTTAATCCATCACCTTGTCCAGCTGGATGCCCACACGCCGACTACTCAACCCTTTTGGCCCGACCCCAAAGTGCACATCATACAGCTGATGCTAGTCTAAGGGTGGATCTCGCGCGGTCCGCTTAAATGCCAGACTGCCGGATGCCGCCGCATTGCCGGCACTCTGGATCTCGTCCGCCAGCGAGGCAGGCACTGCAGGTCAGCTGGCTAGGCAGGCTCGACTGTCGGCCTGCATGGCACCCCTTGAAGAGCACCGCGTCGGCCTGACTCCTCTTTTCCCCAATGCTGTGACTGGCGCCCGCAACAAGGCTGGGTATAAATTGGCACGGAATCGCGCAATGCATGTCTCCTCCTGCCACACACATACCATCCCACTCCTCTCATCCGCATTCAGCGAAGCAGACCCACAAACATGCCATCTGCCACTATCATGATGCTCAAGCTCTCCATCCTCGCAGCTCTCGCCAGCCTGGCCGTTCGAGGCGCTGCCGCTGAAGCTGTGGAAGTCCCTGCCGTTCCTGCGTACAAGGACTTTGGAGACGTTCAGCTCGGCAATATGCTGAGCGAGGAGACTTTGACCGTCAAGTACACCGGGCAGACCTGGACTAGCGGTCAGACCTATGGCGCCAGCCAGACGACCTACCGCACTGAGTGGCAGGCGGATGTAGGGTTGGCCACTCGTGGGTCACTTTTCCATTTCAGCTAGCTCGTACACAGCTGAGATGAATCGGAATCCGGTATCCAGAGATGATCATAGTCGACAGCAAGCGCGTAGCTGTTGACTTCCGCACGCCAGGCGCCGTTGCCGCCGGCACAGACACGGAGGCCAACTCAGGTGCGTCTCTCCGCATTGCACCTTCACAAGGCGCCGCCGCTAATGGCGAACCGGCTCTGCTCCCTGCAGGCGCAGCCAAGATTAGCTGCACGTACTCAGATGGGGAAGCCAAAAGCAAGGCGAGCTGCGTCCTCGTACGTGCCAAAGTGTGCAGAAGTCACCTTTGAGTCGTCTATTGACACATATTGCTGAACCCGGCAGGAGATCGCCGACAATTTGAAGGACTTTGAAGACCGTGCAGGCACTTTCAAGTCCTACACGATTGCCGAGGCAACTATCGGACGAAACACGGTAGAGGTGGCAGCAGCTGCCAAGAGGCAGAAGCGATTCTGACCGCATCACTGCCTTCGCATGATTGACGCTGCACAGTAGGGCTGGCCTTGCTGCATCACGTTGTCATGACTATCCTCCCCGAACGTCGTTGTCCGTTCTCCCAGACCATGATTGCGCAACCTTCACGCAATGGACTGTCTTTTCCGGAAACGTGAGGGAGCCATTATGAAGTCCTCCATGGTCCGTGTTACTATCTGCAGCGCCTGGGAGGCCGGTATAACCGCGGCGACCTTGTCGGCGGGGCGAGCTGCGGACCATTCCTCGCTCTTCTGCCTGCCTTTCCACCGCCACTCGTGGATGACGCCAGCTTGAGAAGAGGACGAGGACGATCGCGACGTGGATCTGAATGATGCCTTCCTCTCGATGCGCGTACCAACAAGCTCCTCTCGTGCCGATCGAGCCGAGCAGAAATAATTCCTCCAACCTAGGCCTTTGCCGAGGCTTTCCAGAAGACCGGGAAGGTTGCCGATGTCGTCGACAATCACCTGCGGCGACGAACAGCTCGAAGTCAAGTGTATCGATAAATTGCTGAGCCCTGGTGCGATGGCACCCTCCCCGCTCATCGGCTGATTCTCGCGGACATCAGTCACGATGAAGACAGTCGTAGCCTGTTGCGGAGCTCGACTTGTCGTGCTGCTCTGTCTGCTGGGCGCAGCGCTCATCGCAGCCTGTGGCCTTGGCGACTTGGAGCTGGCGCGCCTAGCAGGGATGGTAGGGGGAGGCGGGGCTGAAGCGATTTGGGCGGGGTTGATGAGTGGACCCAGCCAATGCAAGTGATGAGCCTTGCCCTGCGGAGTATGGCTGCGCGTGTGACTCGATGACTGCGAAGAGCTTCGCCTCTCCCGTCCCCGAGGGGAAACGGCAGTTGGCGCGCCTGACGTCTGACCAGAGTCCTGTTTCTCTGAGGTTCGGGAAGATGGCTCGCGTTTGCGTATGACGCCTTTCTTCTTGTTCCGAGGCACGTCGTAGAGGATAACTTCGTAGTCCTCGCGTATTGTTGTGAAAAGAACTGGAGACTTCCCGAGTGCCCTAGACTGCAGTTCAGCAGGGCATTCGAGCTCCCAGAGCTTGATTTCGTCTGTCACGGGCGGTATCAAGTTGACGTAGGTCCTACCAAGGCGTGTACGCATAGCCGCCTTGATGGTTGAGTCCTCGTGCCAGACTTCGGCAATCTTGTGCCTTGTCCACCTGGAGGGCGACCCATGGCGATCGTGTAAAGAGGGAGCCTGAACCAGAGTGGCAGTTCTGCTGGCCACCGAGCTGGATCTTGAATGAGATCGGCCCCTTTCTGCAGGCACATGCTTGACGATTTTTCCCTCACTTTGACCTGGTACTCGGGTCCACACGACCTTGTAGGTCTGCTGTAGAGCTGCGAACGGTAAGGGCTGACGGGCTGAGTTCGTCTGGACGAATGAGATTCCGAAGCCCAACCCACTTTGGCGCTGGGTTTTCCATCTCCAGTCCGATCTCCCTTACATTGACGTGAGTCACATGCTTGCATGTCCCGTCCGAAATATGGTAGAACCTTTTGATGACCTGAACAGCAGGTAGGGGTTGTGCAAAGGCAGTGTTGGCAGTTTGAGGCATCTTGACGGGAGAGGTTCTTCTATTCTGGCCAGCCTTAGGGCGATCAACAGTCTTACCGAGCCATGCAAGGATTCTCGGATTGTCCTTTGGGTCGTTCATCTGGGTATGGCCGGCGGAGCTGTGGTGTAATGCTAGATAGAGGAACCAGGAACGAGGACGGGCGAGAGCGGTTGAGCGGTTGAGAGCCAGTTCTGAAGGCAAGGAGCGGTCACGGCAAGACAGACCGACATCGAAGACTGTCAGACGACTCTCGCTGTCCCTGCTGTGCTCAGAAAGGTGTGGGAATCTAGGGCCATTAGTCTGGACTCTGAGCGCGACAAAGGGCGAGTCAGCTGACGGGTGGGAGTGTTAAATATAGCGCCTATAATTGCATCGCTTGTTTGAATGCGCAGCACCATATCTCATCTTGAGCAACGGCGTGTCAGGTCCGAGTCTACTCTCTCGGCCGGTCCAGGTCCTCTGCGAGTCGTGCGGGACGAGCGAGTGCGATTCAGCTCACTCCGCCCGTAAGATCGAGAGTAGCTTAGTCTACTCACCCGGACCAAAGCTCATTGGCAAAAGCTCTGCCAGCGAGCTCTTCACAATCTTTGTCGCGTCCGGTTTCTTTGGATCGTAGGATGAGGGGACCATGTGGATGGGCATCTGCGGTAGTGGGCCAGGATGCGTGGCAGATCAGTGGCCTGCAACGAGGTGCGACTAGCGAGGAGTAGACGACCCACTTCCTGCGGGCAGAACTCTGGTGGTAGGTAGCCACCAAGAGGCGAAAAGCGGAGACGAGCGAGCGGGGATTGTGCGCAATCAGCGGAATTGCCCCCGCCGATCCAGCAGGCGAGCGCATCGACCCACCTCTGATGAACTGCCTGCATATGCCGCACGGGGTGCACGGCGCATCAATGTCGGCTGCTACTGCGAGCGCGATGAACCCTCGGTCCTTCGGGCCGTTGCCGTCCGTGACGATCTTGAGGAGGGCGGTCCGCTCGGCGCAGATGCATCCGCCGTAGGATGCGTTCTCGACGTTGGCGCCCTGGATGTACGAGCCGTCCTGGAGGAGGAAGGAGCACCCGACGCGGAACTTTGAGTATGGAGAGTACGATAAGGCGCGGGCGGACGATGCGGAGGCGTAGAGCTCGAGGAGCTGCGAGGGGGAGGGGGAGGATGTCATGGTTGTGCGGGCGTGGGATGGGGATGCAAGTGTGTATGCTGCACTGCAATTGGCAGCTGTCCAAGCAGGGAAGCCTGGATGAGGGAGGGGAGAACAAGCGAGCACCACCTCCTCTTGAAGTCACATGCACGCCTGCCGCCGTCGCCTCTCTGACTCGCTCCATCTCGTTCTGCCAGCACGAGGCAAAGGCATCTACGTCTGCGTGGCATTCGTCAGATCTGTACACGCTACAGACCGCTGCGGGACGCGCACACGTCGTCGTTGCCGTCCTCCCTAAAGACGCCCTCAGTTGGGGTCACGCCTGTCTCCAGCCACCTCGACCACCGTCCTCGTAAGAAACGAGACTGACGGCAAGGAGGAGAGGACCACGCAGACCGGGCAACGACCACGACAGCACACATCGCACCTGCTGCCTGCGCAGTGTCCCGGCGTAGCCTCTTTGACGCTGTTGTGGGCAGATAGTTCATGGCGCGCTCGACCCAGCCGAGCTCCTCACCGCAGAAAGCCGCAGGAGCAGGAGCAGGAGCAGGACCCTCCAACAGCATGGCCAGCCGCAAACAGCTGACGGCAAAGACGTCGAAAGCCGTTCAGGAGACTGCAGGCGCTGGTGCCGTTGCCGCCGGAGGAGGAGGGAGTCCAGTCAAGCGTCCGCCCAAAGTCGGAGGCGGCGGACCGCGACTCAGCATCGCTAGCAGCACTTCGGGTAAGGACGCCCAATTCCCAGGCTGAGCCTGATAATGATGAGACGCGTACTGACACAGGTCCCTCCGTGCGCTCTTCTCATGGCAGCCGTCGCGCGCAAAAGCACCGGCAAGCCAAGACCAAAGCCAAAGACGCGACGTGAGTTGGCGGAACCCATCCCCGCGCAACGTCTACATCCACACGCTAAGATATGCATGGGGCACAGCCGGAGACCCCCTCCCACCAGCTTCCGAATCTGCCTCGCCGCCCACCGCTCGCGGCAAGCAGCAGCAACAGCAGCAGAGGCAGCAGCAGGCAGTGCCCCGTCGGCCGGTAGAGCGAGACCGTTCGCCCTCCGGCTCGTCAGACAGTGCAGCGTCAGGGACGGAGAACGACGACGAAAACGAGACGCAGACGGCTGCGGCCGCGGCGGCGCGCAAGCGGCAGGCACAGGAGCAGGCGCAGGCGCAGCGGCAAGCCCCGAAGCAGCAGCAGCAGCAGGCACAGAAAGGTACCCCGCAGCGGCCGAAGAAGCGGCCGCGCGACGATGCAGAAGAGGATGACCAGGAGGGCGATGCGAGGCAGCGCGGACAGGCGGGAAAGCAGAAGGAGGTCAAGAAGCCCAAGAAGCCGCATCGGTACAGACCTGGCGTGCGGGCGCTCAAGGAGATCCGGCAGTACCAGAAGAGCACGGACTTGCTTTTGCGCAAGATGCCATTTGCGAGACTGGTGCGTGCGCTCCGTTCTCCGGGCTGCGAGCTGTTCGAGCATGAGTATGGAGTGCATCATCTGAAGTTGGAGGTAACTCCCATCCGCCCGCTTTCTGCAGGTCCGCGAGATTGCAGAGCAATGGGCACCGAGCCATCCCGAAGGAATCGGAATCCGCTGGCAGTCTTCAGCTCTCCTGGCATTACAGGAAGCGAGCGAGGCGTGAGTGGCGAGTTGCCTGATCGCTGGATCGATGTCCCTAATCATTGTTCGACGCGCCTGCAGCTTCCTGGTGCATCTTTTCGAGGATGCTAACCTCTGGTGAGTGGCACTGGGCCGGGGTCTGCTGCTACGGAGCGGGCTAATGTAGGGCCCAACCTTGCGACGACTTTACGCAGCGCGCTGCATGCCCGAAGAGTCACCATCATGGACCGAGACATGCAGTGAGTATGGCTTGCATGCAAGATTCGCGCTCCCTTGGCTAATGTACATGTCCGACTTCTGCAGGCTGGCGCAGCGCATCAGGGGGAACTGGGGTATGTGAAGCTCCGGGCGACCGAGAGCAAGCGGATTGCCGCTTGCACCACCGGAAGTGGCGGGGTATCGGCTGCCCGAATGATTAGTCTGTTGTTATACTTCTGTAGTGAGGCTCTCACCCGCGCGACGCATCTGCTAATCGAGACCACAGATGTGGGGATATATGAAGGCATTATTTGTAGCAGCATGGAATCTCAGGGGCATCGTGCTTTGCGGGCAGCGCAGTACAACAAGCAGGTGAAACGGAACAAGTCTGATGGCGTCATGACGGGACCATCCTCAGGCAAGGATGCGCTCCCTCGCCGGTCCCTCCATCTCGTACTCGACCTCAATCTGCGCGCCCCTCTTTGGCCGCTTGTGCGGCGGAGGCATTGGCTTCCTCTTGCGGTCGGGCACTGCTGCTCGCTTGCCCTTGCCCTTTGCATCCTGCGCCGCATCGTCATCGTCGCTCTCGTCGTCGTTGTCGTCGTCGTCCTCATCATCATCCTCATCAAAGTCCTCCATGTCTTCGAGGTCGCTCTCCTCGAGATCCTCGATGAACTCCCTCTCCTCCTCAAACTCGCCCTCTTCCTCATCCTCTTCCTCGTCGAGCTCGTCGCTGAGCAGGTCGTCGTCGTCCTCCTCGAGCTCGAGCGCCTCTTCGCCCTCCTTCTCTGCCTCGAGGCGCTCGCGCTCGAGGACGGCCTGCCAGACGTCCTCGTTGACGTTGAGGGGCATGTCACCGTACGCGCGGCTCTTGAGGCGGGCGACGAGCTCCTTCTCCAGGTTCTTTTCGAGCTTGGCGGCGGCGAGCGCCTTCCCCTCGCGGGCTTTTTCGCGCCGCTCGAGCTTGCGCTTGACGGGGACGAGCTGCCCGCCCTCGCGCGTGCGCAGCTTGCGCATCTTGATGAGGTACTGCACAATCTTTGTCGTGCGCTGCTTGCACTTGTGGATCAGGAACGACGGCCAGTACTGCAGCTCCGTGTCAATCTGCTCGAGCGCCTTGGCGTAGTCGTTCGAGAGCTTGACGCGCTCCCACATCTTTGCAGGCGTGTGCGCGCGCTCAGGCGTCTTCATGCACAGATACAGCGTGCCTGTTGCGAGGCAGGTTTTGCCTGTCAGAGGCTGCGGTTCGCTTGTAGGAGCAAGTGAACGATCGCCCACCTTCCATCTCTCGCACCGTGGCGTATTTGGCGTTCGCAAGAGGACACGCCTGCCGTGAGCACAGACCAGAGACGTTGTAGGCATTCTTGCAGAAGTTTTGCGTGACGGTTCTGCAGGTGGGAAGGGGGTTTGTGAGCGTGCACGTGGTTTAGTCTGGATGCTGTCCGTCGAGCTGGAGAGCGCTATGCAACTGGCCCAGCCTTGCAGCAGCAAGAAGGGAGCAAGGCATAGCGGCTGCACACTCACTTGACCTTGTAGGAACAGAATGCCTGCGAGTCGCGCGGTCCGATGCTGTCAGAGGCGCCGCAGAGTGGGTTCAGCCACCGAACTGCCTACCGAGCCGGAGCAGTCCAATCGTACTCACGACTGCCAGATGAGCTCGTCGCTGGCCTGGATGGCGCGACAGACGAAGCGAGGAGATAGTAACGTCAGTTAGCTAGCTGTGCAGTGTCCAGATGCCGTGCCAGCCCCGTCCAGCCAGGCCACGACCACAGCAGAGGCCAAATTTGCTGACCATTTTCGACGGCACGAGCTCAGCGCTTGGGAGAGCTCGGGCGGATGTATCGCGGCGGGGGTTACTACACTGCACGAATGCGCTGTCTGGACGCTGTCGTGTCCTTGTGTGTATCGTGTGTGGATGGGAGGAGAGAGTGCCGTTTAGGGGATCCCCTCTGAAATTCCTTGCTGCCGCCTTCTCGCACGGGAGAGAGCGGGAGCTCCATCGTCACGGTGCAGGCAGCGCTCTCTCTCCTCCCATCCGCCAACACCGTCATTCACATAGCATCCTCACCTCAACAGCCAAACAGCCATGTCAGTCCAGATCTGAGCCTCATCCAGGCCGGACCGATGGAGCTGAGCTGACGCCGGCTTTGCTGCTGCCGTTTCCACCCGTCATCGTGCATCCCGAACGACACAGGGTCAGAATCTCGGATGTCCAGCAGCAGGGCACCTCAGGACGAGGCTCTGCCTTTGTCGAGGACGACGATGCGAGCTCTGGATGTGCGTTCCTCCCCCGCGCAGGCCTCCCGCCCGCCGAAAGAGCTGACCTTGGGCTCACACATTGTACGTCCGCCCCCAACAGTCGTCACCGAGGAGGAAGGATCCGACGCGCTCTCGGACGCCGGCTCGGACCTGAGCGACAGCGACGACAAAGAGCTCGAGCGCGCACTGCGGCTGTACAACCCGGCCGACGAGACGCTCGGCGACCGCCTCTACGCCCTCCGCGACATGGTCAGCCCCGCGACGCGGCAGAAGATTGCAGCGACGTGGAACACCACCACCTCGTGGACATTCTGGGGCGGCAAGCTCGCGGGAAATGCGGTCTGGGTCGTCACCACCAGCGCACTCCTCGTCGTCCTGCCCCTCGCGCTCAGCATCGAGAACGAGTCCATGCTCATCCAGCAGGAAGGAGAGCTCCTTGCACAGCAACAGGGTCAACAGCAGGTGCGTCTGGCCGAACCACTCTTGCCTATATGCATCGTGCTCTCACTTACCCACCCACCCTTCCTCCTGATCCCGACCTCCGCAGATGCTCGGTGGCGGACAACCAGGACAGCCTCAGTCTGACGGCGTCCGACCAGCCGGCTTCTGAAGCTACTGCTGCCGCGACACAGTATATTACAAACAACAGCACTCCCGACGACCGACAACAACCGAACAATGAGCCTGTACAGCCAGGGTGATGCAGTGTCTTCTGTGTACAAGAACCAGACCGAGAAAGTGAAAGCAAACACAGCTCTACGCGCACAACTGCTGCTCACGGCTCCTTCGCTCATGAGCGAGTCGAGCTGCTGACCCGAGACTGCGCCTCTGCCACGATTCTTTCGAGGGTTGCGTTGTAGCGGTCCGAAAACTGCGACACGATGGCACTGCGCCAGAATACCTAACGCGATCAGCGCTCATATACGGTAGATTCGAGATGTAGACCGGTGATCCGACTCACTGGCCGCCTCCCTCGAAGAGTACGTATTCGCCGCCCTTTGGAGCACACACAAACCGCTGTTAGCGTACCTGCTCGACAGCGCAAGCTGATCAGCAAGACTGACTGGGAGAAAGCGCTCTAGATCCCGGGAGCGCTGCGGGTCAATTATCTCGTCCAGATCGCCGGTCAGGATGGTGATCTTGGGGACAACCTTGCTGATTTGCAGCAGCCTCTCCGGCGAGAGGTAGTGACCCCTGCGCCAGTGCCGGGAGGGAGTCAGGCCGGAGAGGGCTGCAAGGTTGGGAAGTGCACTCACAGAGCCGCATAAGTCTGGTAGAGTCGCCCTGCCAGCGTCTGCTGCCGCGTGATTGAGTGCCGGTGCAGGAATTCCTGCGGCCAACGCAGCCCCCCTCAGCATGACCCTTGCGCCCGGAAGCTTGCACCTCCAGCTCACCTTTGTGATGCGATCCCGGTTGGTGCCCTGGCCAGTCTGCGAGTCGGGCGCTTCTAGCCATGCTACCGGGTATAGCCCATCGATGACGATGCGGACCATGGCCTCTGAGTTGCGGACAAACATGAGCTTGCTGAACATCTTGAGTGCGGGCAGCTAGCATAGGGCAGGGATAAGAGGTAAGGTGAGGCGGTGTAACCCGGGGACAGTGCTGCCGGGCTTGTCCGTGAAGGCCAGGACCTACCGGAGCGACATCTCGCGTGTTGCCAGCTGTTGTGGACGTAAGCACGAGCGATGCTATCCGGTCAGGTATGAGCGTGGCCAGTTCCTGCGCGATCATTCTGGACAGGCGAGTAGCCGTTGAGCAGACATCGCAATGACAGCTTGATAGGCGAAGCGGCTTACCCGCCCATGCTGACGCCCACAACGTGCAGGCTGCGCGCCTCGGTCTAGCCAACGTGATCCAGCAGCTCGTGCAGGTCGCACGCCATCTCGGACGTCTTGTACACGCCGCTCGGCACGTCCGACAGCCCGACACCGCGGTTGTCGACCACTAACGACTGGAACCCGGCTTTTGGGCCAAAATGCCGGATCTGATTGTGCCAGCCGAAGCAACTGTTGTTCAGACCCATGATGAAGACGAGCCGTGCAGATGGGTCCTTATCGCCGTTCGCATTGCGCGGGCCGTGAATCTCTGGAGGATGTCCGGTGAGAGGGAGGTCGGGACGGACGCACGGGCAGACGCATAGCGTCCACATCGTGAGCATAGAAAGACGCCCCTAGTGCGGTAGAGGAGGCCGCGCACCGTAATATAGCTTATGACTCTTTGGCGTTCGCGTCTTCGAGACCTCGCAATATCCGCGAGTCAGACATGTTTCCGACGAGAAGATGGCTATCCGTCGGCAAGGCGAAGCGTTAGTTGGCAGATATGGATATGGTTACATCTGACCTGTCGATGTATACTTTTCGGCAGCGGGGCTACATCGGCCGGCGTTGATGTTGTTGCTGCCATCTTTGGGTCAGAGCGTAAAGCCCGAGGTATGGCCGGCAGGCTGTCACTGGCAGATCGTTCAGGCGACGTGTTGTCTCGCACACGACATTGCAAAGTAGATCATGGCATAATGTTACAACAGATGCGGTCTGCAGAAAGCGCTGCTGGAAGCCGAAACTGCAACGACGCTAGAAATGGAAAGGATAGCCTGGGTATGGAGAATGCGCCCGAACCGGATCTAGACCATGCGCTTGACCTTGCTCATGCCAGTAGGGTAGGAAGCAGGAGGGATGGTCGATTCCCGCGTGCACTGTGACGAAGCTGCGGCGGGGTGCGGGCCGGGAGTGTGGGCATCGCCGTGATGGAAGGTGCTCTCGCTGCCGTCAGGCTGACGGTAGACGCCCCTGTGGAGGAATCAAACGGCTCATCAGTTGCTAGTCACTTTTAGCGGACGATTCAGAGAGTCATGACCCACATGGGCTGGTCATTGTCCCCTTGGCAGGACTCGAATGTGCCGGAGTCGTAGTTTGCGGGCATGTTCCCTGTGATAGCGTTGCTTGTCAGTCGATGAGACGGATGGATCGGCAGTACCTGGTGCTACTCACATTCGCAGCCTTCCGTGTCGTAGATGTGCTCGCACATCTTGTAATCGTCGCCGCCGGGGTAGCACGCGCGAATGCAGAACTGTCGGGCGAGACAAGTCAGCGCGTGCCCTTGCACACCCACACTCTGGATTCTCCGTAGCTCACCATACTACTGCCCACGAACTGCGTCCAGCGATTGAACTGAATCATGTTACCGTCCTTGCCCGGACCCACGACAATCCCTCCGATGGGGTTGCCCTTGCCATCCGCGCCAGAAGGGTCGAGCTCTCCGCCGCTGTCGCCCTCCGGAATGTTGAGGTTGCGCTGGTTGAGCGTGCCCGTGATCTGAATGTATTTGCTCGTGTGAACCACGTGCGCGCCAGTGATGGTACCCGCGGGTATGAGGCGCGCCCCGTGGCGCGCTTTCGTGCACCAGGCCACCTCGTACCGCTCAGTGTCGCCGACAGTGCCATACTGCGGCGGCGCCCATAGGCAGCTGCAAGGGCAAGGAGGAACGTCAGCGATCGCACAAGTGGGCACATCGGAACCTGAGATGCGCTGACAAGTCGTCCAGAGACTCGATGTGGACGGCTATACAAACCGTGTAGGTCAGCTGCCGCAATTAAAGACGCAGCGATGTGGGTAGCACTTACTCTGACACTTTGCGTCTCGCGAGTCTGGGTACTTGTAGCAGCTAAAATTGCCATTCTGTCAGCTCCCACTGCCCCTATAACGACAGCGACACTGAACTGACTCATTGTAGCCGTACTGGCCCTCCTCGGTCTGGTGCGGCGGGTGCACTGGGTCGACGCCAGTGACATAGGCGAAGGCTCCAGGGATGGCCAGGAGGGCTGCAGCGGTGATTGTGTATGATGGCATGATTCAGGCGGTGTTACTAAGGGACGGGGGAGTGAGAGCTGAGCAAATGGTTTGGCAGACGACGAGCTGGATAGCCGGGAAATGTCTTGCAGTGGCTGTATGGTGAGCTGAGAGATCTGGGTGTGCACGAGGTGAAAACGGGAAAGAAGGGCATCGGTGAGTATTTGGGGACGAACATCGAGAGTCTTTGGAATAGCGTCAGCGTCAACTGCGATACAGTAGTCAGTCTCTGTTCACTTGTTGCCCAAACATTCGCAGGCCCGGGCTGAAGTTCAGCTGCGAACCGGTTCAGCCACGGGCCTGGACGTCCAGCCAGCTAGTTCTTCGTCGGCGATCCGGTACCATCGCATCAGTGATATTCTAGTATACGAGATACACTGCCAGAGGGTGCAGGAAGTCCGGCAGAGGCCCCACAGCCTCCAAGCTGCGGACGAGTGGGCTGTGGTCGCAGGAGCTTTCTTTGACTTGCAGCTGGAGGTCGCCGGCATGAGCGGCGGCGAGCCAGACATGCCCGAGCAGTAATCTTCGCGCCAGCACAGAGAGCTCTTTGTGACGTATCATACTGATCCTATGACAGCAGCCGTTAGCAGGATGCTGACCACGTCCTCTCTGGCCTTTGGTCTCGGTGAGTCGCAGCCAAGGTCGAGCACGTGCAGCCCCGGAGCTCCGCCTACGCTCTGTCATGAAATGCCTCACTCCGAGCTCTTCTTCTTGTTCTCATCCTCGGCGAAGGAAGCATCCTGCAGCTATCCTTTGCGACCCTTGTTCTTCGCATGGCCATGGACAGAGAACACCTACAATGAACCAGTATCATCACCAGGATGGCATGGCCTCCGAGATCAGGAGGAGCGGGAGCAGCGGCAGCCGAAGGAGCAGCGCAGGCAGCACAGACGCAGGCAGAGCCGAGCGCCGACGTCACCGCAGCAGCAACCTCTCATCGGCCTCCACATCAGCCAATGCTGCAGGGCGCTACTCGCCCTCGCAAACGACGTGGTATTCTCCGACAAGCTCGCCCGCCCTCCACTCACCTTCGTCTTCCTCCTTTACGAGCGTCGACTCGGTCTCGACTGCTCTGACTCTGCCGTCGCCCGAAGTACAACAAGTTCGAGTACTCATGATCATGCTCGACACGCACCACCCGCTCATATCCGAGTTCGTCGAGCCCGAAAGCGTGAAGGAATTCGTACTCGAGCTGCTATCCGGCGTCCGGGACGAGCTCGCCATCGACTTGTCCTGCCTTTTGTGCGTCCTTGTTCTTCGACGGCACTCGGCCATCGGGAGGAAGGCCTTCTCAGCTCCTTGTGCTGAGCTGACGGTGTCGTCCGACCACGCCCCTCTACAGTGTCTCCTCGGAAAATCAACGCAGTTTGGAGCAGATGCGCTCCCTGCTCGGCGCTCGCCGACAGTAAGTCTAGCTGCGCTGACTGTCAAAGATTAGCAGTGCGTACACTCGTACTAAATGATGCATCGCTCCTCTCTTGGCAGCCATTGCATCGGCATCGGAGGCCCGATTGCCGAACATCCTGCCCTCGCGGAGCTGTACCAGAGTATCACCTCGGCTTGCAAGGTGGGTGTCCCGGCTTGATCAGGACCGCACTGTAGGCAAACGTTGACATACTATTCGATCGGATCGTAGGAGCAATCACCGCTTGCGCGGACGTACCTGACCTCTACTCCACAACCAGGAGGCGACTTCATCACTCCCGCGGTCGACCTCCTCACAAAATGCCAGAAGGACTACGATGCCGGGCCTTGGCAAATTTAGACAAAGCGCAACTCAAGCATGTTCCTCAACGCAGTTCCATGTAGCCTTAACACCTGCCTGTCGGCCAGACGCGCCGCCGGATGACCTTGTCCTGTACTCGTAGACCTCTCACCCATTCGTACTTTCCAGCAGCCTGTTGTCAGCGGGTCTGTGCAAGCAATAGAGGCAGTGCATGCGCTGCAGCTGTGTGAGGGATGACAGTCCGGATGGATGAAGCTGTACGAGAATGCCCCCTTGCCGCAGCTCCGACTGGACACGAAGCTGCACGAGCGTAAGATGCCATGGCAGGACCGGTGAGCGAAAAGTGCCAGATTATGCGGTCTGACCTCAAGCCTCCATTGACGCGCCGCGCCTCGTCTCCCGCAGCTTCCTTGTAGCTTGCTCCCCTGCAGAATGACGGCATGGTCGGTAGCAGGCACGGCAGCAGCAGCTAGTACGGCAGCAGCAGCAGCAGCAGCAGCGGGTCGCTTCGGTCCCACCGCAGCCAGCACGTCTGCACGGTCTCATGCGCGCAGACTAGGCTACAACGCTCCGGCTGTTGCTGCTGCTTTTCCGTGTGCACGCCGGACCTACGCCAGCGAAGCTCGCGAGTACTGGCACAACAACTTCGCCGGACCACCACCACCTCCGCCGTTATCCACAGCACCTGGTCTGACCTCGACAGCCTCGCCATCAAGGACTTCTTCCACGGTCTCTTCCTCGGCCAGCTCTGGCAAAGACGCCAGCTCGAGTGCGCCGCTGTCCCGCAGCGTAGCGAGCCGGCAACCGCCTCCGCCCGGATCTCCGCAGCATGCTGCATATGCGCCGGATCTTCCTGATACATTCGGGCACAATCAGGATGCGCGTGCACTCAATCAGGGCGTGGGGCTGGAGGGAGGGCTGCAGGGAGCGGACGAAGAGCTTCAGCGCGACCTCGAGTCCATCGTTGCTCACTTCCGCGCGCCTATCCGGTATGCGTTTGCGTACGGGAGCGGAGTATTGAAACAGGCAGGGTACTCGGACAAGGCATGTCTGCATGCTCTTCTGCCCGCCGGAAAATGCGTGCGGCTGATTCCAGCCCCTGCCGCAGGACAAGCCCATGCTCGACTTCGTCTTTGCCGTGTCTCACCCAAGCCACTGGCACGCGCTCAACATACATCAGAACAAGGAGCACTACTCACTCCTCGCGCGCATGCTGGGCTCCAATATCATCAGCATCTTGCAGACGCGCGTGGGCGCTTCGGTCTGGTTCAATGTCGAGTGCCTGGTGCGCGGTCGCATCATCAAGTATGGCGTCGTATCCGTCGATAGCCTCGTGCGAGACTTGCTCGATTGGGAGACGCTGTATCTCGCAGGCAGGCTGCACAAGCCTGTGCGCGTGCTCCGGGACGAGCCGCGCGCCCGCCTCGCTGCGCAGGTCAACCTCTCGAGCGCGGTACGGACTGCACTCCTGCTGCTGCCCGAGACGTTCAGCGAGGAGGATCTCTACACCGAGGTAGCCGCCCTCAGCTACCGAGGCGATTTCCGCATGGCGGTCGGCGAGAACCCGAACAAAGTCAAGAATATTGTCGCAGCGCAAGGCGAGCAGTTCCAGCGCCTGTACCAGCCCATCCTCCGCTCGTTCCACAAGCACATCTCGTTCATGGGTCCAGAAGGCTCCGGCAGCATACGACAGGACGTCAGTCCGCGAGCCAAGGCAGACCTCGCCAAGCGCCTGCCTGCCCGGCTCAAGGGCGCCCTGCACGGTCAGTATCAGCGGGAGCTGAATTGGAACGCGGCGCTCGGCAAGACAGTCGAAGGTGCCTCGTCTGGTAGTGCCGGAGCTGGCGAGAAGAAGGCCAGCTTGTCAGAAGAGACGGCCCTCTGGACAAAGATTGTAGCGCAGGGCAATTTCAAGCAGAGCGTGGACAAGAGTGGGTGGTAGCCTGCACCAGGTTGAGCAGTGTCAGATGCGGGCGATTGGCAAGCTGATGCTGATCTTGACCTCGTCGGCCATTCTGCACGCACACGCAGCCGTACAGATGATCGTGGGCAGGCCTGCTTTCTCGCAATCTGCAAAAGGCGTGGTCAGCGTCGGGCCCATTCGCGGACTGCGGTACGTATGGCCGAAGCTCAAGAAGAAGTGGGCGCCTGGCAAATGACCTGCGAGAGTTTGCCTAAATGCGGGCGCTGAATGCGGAGAGGAAGACCAATGTATAGAAGTAGTGACTGCCGCATACCAACATTCGTTCCCGAGGTCATTGTCGCCTTGTCGCCCGCCCGACTCGCAAGAGGTCCTGGACGCGGCTGGAGCGTCGAGGCCGTCATTGCCTCTTTCCTCCGCACGCCGGGTGCGCCGCTGACAGCCCACAATGCCGGTGCCATAGCAGCACTAGCAAGGCTCTAATGGCGCGAGTACCAGCCGGTGTGCACGCATCGCAAATGCCACTGCCGCAGCATGAGCGCCTCCGTCGGCCAACAGGCGGGATCCGCGTAAAGCAGCTTGGCGAGGGCCTCACGAGCAGCGGCAGAACGGTGACAGCGGCAAGCGGAGCTGCTGCTGCTGCTGCCCATGCATCTACGGGCGAAGGAGGGCCCGTCCCACTCTACCGGCGCCTGTTCTTCCCTAGTAATACGGCGGAGCGGCCGCCGCGCATCCTCGCCACGCCGGGCACAGAGGCGCTCGACGTCCAGCTCTACTCGCTCCTTGCGCTCATCTGCAGAGGATTCATCACGCCCTGGTACAGCAAAATATCACGCGACAGGGCCTTCTTCCTCGAGATTGTGCGCATCGCAAGCGCAGTCTTTCGCCGCATCGAGGCCAAGCTCGTCGTCGTCCCAGGAGTCAGCTCACAGAACTCTGGTCATGGCGGCGAAGCGCAGACGGCGGAGGTGGATGAGGGCAGAGATGACGAAGCTGCGAGCGATGACAACAAGCCGAAGACTCGAGCTGCAGGTCCGCCGGTCGATATCGTCCGCCTCGTCTTTGCCTCGTTGCCCAGGGTGCTCGAGCGGCACGTGCGCGACTATCGACGCGCTGAGGAAGAGGTCGCGAGCGCCTCAGCGTACGGCGCAGGCATTCGGCTGCCTGGCCACCACGCCAACACCCACGGGTCCGCCCCGGATGCTTCTACGGTGCCAATATCGACTCTCGAGGTCCTTTTCCACTCGCTGCAGCCGCACGCGGCCGTCGCCTCCTCACCCATGTTCTCGCCGCATCTCGTGGAGACGGGTGAAGGAGCAGGAAGTGCAGAGAAGCTCCCGCCATGCATGAACGCGGAATACGTCCGCGCCCTTGTCGAAGCGCTCCTCAAGGAGTTCCTTCCCGAAGAGGACTATGCGGCCGAGACGGAGCGCAGCGTTGTCCGCGAGGTCATCGTCGGCATTATCCTCGCTGGCGTCTTTAACAAGGTCGCTCAGCCCTGGTTTATATACAATCTCGTCGTAAAGGCGCTGGAGCAGAAGCCGACCCATCCGCTGCTGGAGCGCAAGACTGCCACAGAAACGTCTCGTGAGGCCGACCAGCCATGGACCGCTAGATTCGGCTCCGTCTTGGCCAATCTGCCGATCCTGTTCTTCCGGATGACTGCCGTCTTTGCCTCGCTCTCGCTGCTCGTAACAACCTCGCTTGCGTCGACTCGTCGCCCACCGGCCTGCCAGCAGCTGGTCGCCGCGCCTATTCAGCTGGGGTTCACCTTTGTTCGAGCAGGCGAAGGCAGCCGGCAGGTACTGGATCAGCTGCGTTGGGCGGCTCTGACTGGCACATCCATCGCCTCGCCTGTTTTGGACAAGTGGGTGCAGGATCAAGCGCAACGCCCCATGTGGACGAGACGGCCCTGACCTTTGCCCCTGCCCAATCTACCCAGAGTCGTGGTACACGTCCTACACACCCGCATCCTTACCAATTTGACCGTTTCGAAGTTTCTTGCAGCGGTAGAGACCGGCCTGTTCCCCGGCGGCTACCCAGCGACCAGTGTGCCAGACCCAACGCCCGACGAGCAGATAGCAATTCAGGAGCGCGCGTATGCGGCTGTAGAGGCCGCAATACCCGGTATGTCGCGTCTTCATTGCAAAGCCAGGCGCACGGCCAGCTGACGACTGTCACCTGATGCTTCAGCATCGTTACTGCCTTACCTGATGCCGGGAGTTCCGCCAGAAGCGGCTACCAAGCAGCTAGCGGCCGACCTTCTCGACCCTTTCTCGAGTCAGTTCTGCAACATCCAACTATTCTTGTTTGTGCTAGACCTCATCGTCGCCCAGTTGTGCCCGAACCTTATCGTCAGCAGTCCACCGCAAGGCTAGACTCCGCCCTACGGGCAGTACACTTGTTGTTGTAGACGTAAGAACGGACGTTGTCATTGCATCTGCCAGGACTCATGCTACATAGTGATTACTGGCTTGATCGGACATATGCTGGACAGCTGAGCTTCGGTGGAATGGGAGGCAGCCAGGGTATACACTGAGGTGGCACTGATAGGGTACGGCTGCCTGCATGCACTGATCACGGCGTGTTAGATATGCTGGAGTACTCCATCTGTTTCTGGGTGGGTTGAGACGAAATGAAGGCAACGCTGCTGCCCGTACTTGGCCGAGAGATATCGTCCACGAGCCCAGATGTACTGGGAGCCGGCGTTGGTATCGATTGCAGAGAGATAGTCCGGTCGATGCGGGGCCGAGGCCTTGGGTGCGGCGTCGGTGCCCTTTGATAGGCTTGACGCGGCGCCTTTGCTTGCGGAATGGACCGCGCGAGGACATGTGATGGGTACTGCTGCTGTGAACTCAGTGCGTACGACTGCGACTGCGACTGCGGCGTTGGTTGCTGATGATGCTGGGTCATGTAGAGCGGAGGACTAGGCATGGGGTCCGCTGCGGCAGGCAGCGCCCAGCTCGCTTGGCCAGCGCCTTCAGCGCCGACAGTTGGCGAA
Source organism: Symmetrospora coprosmae (assembly GCA_008802785.1). Taxonomy (NCBI): domain Eukaryota; kingdom Fungi; phylum Basidiomycota; class Cystobasidiomycetes; family Symmetrosporaceae; genus Symmetrospora; species Symmetrospora coprosmae. The sequence goes on along the minus strand of VUYT01000028.1, from coordinate 210,764 downwards.
GCAGGCATCGGAGTGTGGTATCCAAGCGTAGCGGACGTTTGAGGCTGCTGTGGTCTTGTAAGCGTAAAGCCAGCGTCCACAACGGGATAAGAGGTGACACCCACGACATATGGGTTCCAGGATGTGACCATGTCGGTCGGAGGAATACGCTGAGGCGCCGTGGGTTGTAGCTCGGTAGGATGTGCCCGAGCATGGTCGAGGGGCGGACCCGCAGGCAGCCATGTGTGACTGGGAGCAGGAGCCTCGCCGCTGCTGAAGCGAACGGTGCGGGAGTCGCCATCATCGAAGTAACCAAACACGCCGATCTCGTCTGCTTGACCGGGACTGGGCATAGCCTGACCGTGACTTGGCATGTGCTGCGAGGCTGACGTCGCCGGCCGGAGTTGCTGGGCAGTGGACAACTCCAAGGGAAGGTCGGGAGAGGACAGAGGCGGTGTGTCTAATGAGAACTGCGGGTCACTTAACTCCGCCAGGTCGTCGGGCAAACCACTGTACGTTTGGTATGGCTCAGGATCCTGCTGCGATGCCCCCATCGGTGCAGCCTCGGATGCCGACTCTCGTTCGACGGCATGCGTCGACGGAAGAAGCTGTACCACACGCTGAAAGGGCGATACGATTTCCGTCGTTGGCGTGACGGGAAGTCCAGCGCCTGCAGCATAGGTAGCTGTTGGGACTACGGCGAGACCGTTACTCTCGCCTGTGTCGCTCGGGTAGGTTGATGAGGGGATTTGGCGAGAAGGACCAGACGGCTCGCCGTGTAAGGTTGACCGAAAAGCGGGCAGCGGCCGCATTGCCCAACTCCCCCGTGTTTGTTCAGGCGTCAATGCATTTACCGGCCCAGACGTGCCCAGGGGCGATTGCGAGTTTCCTTGGCTTCCCGTCGAATACTGCGGCAGCGCCTGTAGACGCAAGCGACGTGCCGGCGTTGGCTGCTGTTGGTATCCTGGGGACGACCCTTCCGTAAGCCCTTGCTGTCTGGGAGCTCCCGACGATGCAAGACTGTCCTGAAGCCGGGTGTGGAGTTCGAGCAGCTGTCCGTGTAGACTGTGCGACTGCGCCCGCTCCGCTTGAAGCTCGTCTTGCAGACGATCTGTTACGTTCCGCAGGTACTGGTTCTCCCTCCCGAGGTGAGCTATGGTTTGCTGCATTTCCATCACATTCCCAGGGCCCCCCGACTCGTAGCCCCGCACTCGCTCCTCCAGTTCTTTAAGGTAGTGCGCTCGGCGTACCCGGAACTCACGCTGGGCCTTCCGGTTCTGAAGAGTCCGTTTCTGCTCGAGACAGGTAGATAGCAAGGTGAGCAAGGAATGCGACGGATTATAGTCGAGATTAGATCCGGGAGATCCGACGTACTGTGACAGGTGCAGCGGAAGGGGCTTCGCTGCCGGATCCGCCCGTCGAAGCGGGGCCTGACCTCGCGCTAGACGCTCTCTGTGTGCCCGACCCGCTCGCGTCCTGTCACAAGCGCACAATACGATGCCGTTAGTTCTCCTATTCCGCCTTTCTCGGCGTGCGCCTCTCGCCAGGCATGTCAGACAACACACCTGGCTGGCTGCCTCAACAGGCGCGGAGGATGCGTCAAGCGGATCAGGCGGGCTGCGCGCCCCAGCCGCCCTTTTCCGACTGATCTTCGGCTGGTCATCGTTCCGTGCGGCCGACAAGGTTGCAGGGTGTTCATCCACCTGTTCCCCCTGCTCCAGCGGGTACTGACCCTCTGCTAGCTCGCCAACGTCAAACAGCTCGCCTGCGTTTGAGGCGTGTAGCTGCTGCTCTACGGATGCATGGCTGTGCTGCGCCGTGCTTTGCATGGAAGGCCAACGATGTGTCACAATCGTCAAGCTGGACTTCGGAGCCAGCGGGGGTGCACTATGTTGCCGTTGGCGGGCCGCTCGCCATGCGCTGTGCTGGAAGCGCGATCTCGGCCTTGCGAGCTATGATGACGAACGTGCTAGACTTGCAGATGTAGGCTGGCAGCAACAGACGGCGTCTGCCTGCTGTCAGACGGTAGTCCGGCGTCTGTACTTCACGTGCGGTAGACGTCGTGGCAAGTGAGCTCGCTTGGATATGCTGTTGTGCTGCACGGTCCAGTGTGGCTACTTCACTGCATTCAAACTGCACACTGCAAGGGAAGTGGCAGAGAGGCAGAGAAGTACGCCTGCGCGACCGCCGGGAGGTACAGCGAGAGCGGAGAGCGGCGCTGAATCGGTACGCCCTGCGAGGCAGAATGGAAGAATCGCTCCGAGTGCCTCGTACGCAAGTATCGGATTGACGTCAATTTTGAGCAGTCTGCGGGTGGACGTCTGGCCGTCCGCAGCTGAGAGGAGACCGAAGCGGGGAGGGGGGAGGACAGGGAGAAAGGCCAGGGACGAAGAAGGTTAGCGGGTGTTTGATGCGTCACTTTTCTATTGCGGATAGCGCCTTCTGATTCGCCTGATGCCGTAATAGCTTTGTCAGTCTCACCGCAATGAGTCCCGCAATCGTGGAGATAACGTGGCAGCCATGCTCGCGTGGCGCTTAAGCCTGACCATCAAAACCCGATCGACTCACGGGAACGCACATGCCGACGAGACGTCAACCGCGCGTCACGCTGCTCATGTACGGAATCCTGTTGTCGAATCAGAGGCTTGCTATATCACCAGACCATCAGAGCGTGACCGCCTCGTCGAATCGAGCGGCGTCGCCCCGGCGCCCCAGCGGCGCTCTCATGTGAGCAGGCCGAGCGGTAAACCGATACTCGACGAGGGCCGGCGCCATCCACGGTCCACACAAGATGCTGTCGCAGTCCTGCTCGGAGCTAGCACAGCAAAACACTGTATTCTTAGGCCTTTCGGCGGCGTGCTACTGGTAGCTGTGCCCTTTCCCAGGAATGGCCTACAACCAGGGCTTGGAAACGACCCTTCTGTGCGCGCGGGACAGTGTCCGCAACGGACACAGTACCGATTCGTGCAGCTTTAAACTGGCGTCGTCTGGTGGTCAAGAGACAAATTTGGACAGCTTGGACTTGGCCAGGAAAGTCTGCAGGCCATGCAAGGCGACCTCGAGCGTGGCAGGAGCGGACTGCTCCTGCAGGCAGAACAGAACGTCAGCCGGATACTGAGTGCCCGGACTCAAAGCTCCGCTCGCACCTGCAGAGCAGCATCGTCTGGATCCGCATCAAGGCGTTCATGCTGTAGATCCAGCGCCTTCTGATGTAAAGCCAGGACAGTCTAGGTCGCGGGGAGTTGCAGAACTGTCGTTAGTGGCAGGCCGAAAGTGTGTCGCCCTGACCTCTGCTGGCACAGACCCACCTCCCGGCGCTGCCGACTTTCTCGCCAGCTAGCCTCTTCAGTCTTCATTTGGCGGGCCAAGTCGAGCCTTTCATCTGTCAGAGTCTGCAGGTCCGCCGTCACCTGATTGAGGGCGGCTTTGGACTTTTTGAGGCTCTCTAGCTTGTGAATCTGTCCCGATGAGCAGGTTTGAATCAGTAGCAAGGGAGGGTTACGCGCTTGCTCGCAGAGGCCCATACCCTTGCGAATTGCCGAGCCGCCATGAGATCATGTAGGATTGTCAGGGCTTGCTGCTGTCGCGGGGTTGATATCGCGCTGTAAAAAGTACAGGAAGTAGCGACCTTGCTGCGTTAGTAAGGACGACCACTGACTTGGCGGGGACACACCCAACCGTTGCTCTGCTATGAATCGCGAGATCGCCCTCCAGGACTCTTGCACCAGCTCTATCGAGCTCATGACGCTCTTGTGGCGGGGTTGTTTCGGGCGCTTGCGAGGAGAGGTAGCTGCACGACTGTGGGGACGGTCATGGACCAGGCCTCGCCCTGTATCGGCAACTGCGTCCCCTTCTGAACCAGAAAGGACACGGGCCGTGATCGCACCCCGAGGCCGGCTCAACGGCTCGACTTCGATATCGTCGAGCTGCTCTAAGCGCTGTCGTGAGGTCGGCTCTAAAGCTCTGATCTTTGGGTTCGCCGCTCGGGGTCGAGCTTGTGGGTTAGGCACCTCTGCGTCGTTGGCGCCTTTGTCCCTCTCCGCTAGCTCGCGAGTGAACTCGCTCTCCCTCCCAGCTTGCACGTCCAAAATCTCTGCGCGGGACGCAGCGCCTCCTTTGCGCATCTTGCGCTCTTTGCGCATACTTGCTTCACCACCTCCGTGGTGGACCTGTGCGGGCGCTTCTTCTACGCCGCGCTTCCGCTTTTCCACCTTCTTCCCTTGTTCCCTAACCCGCTGGCCCGCAGCTGCTCTGGGGACATTAGGGGATAGCGGCGCTTCTTGTCTGCCTGCAGAACTGGCATCCCGCCGGATCCGTTCATGGCTGGAGTCCTGCTTGCGACTATGTTTCGGAGACCCGCTTCCCTGAGGCGAGGGTTGGGTTTCTAGGGCGGTCCTGCGCTCTTCTGGGCTAGACTGAAGCCCAGCGACATCGATGCTACTGTGCATGCGAGGTGACCGCGAAGGCGCCTGCATCGTTTTGGGGTTGTTTTGAGCGCGACGTTGAGGCGACTCCTGTTGTCCAGGGAACCCATTCTCCTCGTTGTCATCTAGCTTGCGAGCCTTCGCTTTGCCTTTGCTGCCTAAATGTGGCGCCTTCATGGACGAGCCCGACTGGACGACATCTGGAGACCTCTGCCGGCGCGCCGAGCTTGCGGGCGCGCGGTGGCCAATGCTTCCGCTGCCAGTCTTCAAAGCCGACCCTGGCCGCTGCGGCGTGCCATGGATGCTGCGCAGCTGAGCCTGTGCACTAATCGTGGAGCTGTAGGTGTGCTGCTGCTCTATGCGGGTGGTGTGCACCGACGTCGTCACGACGGTCGAGGTCGACTGCGTCTGAGTGTCTTCGTTGCCTGAGCTCGGAGGATTGAAGAGGGGTTTCTGCGAGAAGGAGAGAGCAGGCGGCGCCCTGCACAAGGACGAGCGATATCGTCAACGTTCATGGCCCGGTCCGAAGTGCCCTTTTCGCTCGGGCAGCCAGCACGCACTCATCGTCGCGACCGCGCTTGCGGGCAGCTCGCTGTTCTGCGCGCGAGAGGACACGGCCTGGCGTGAATTCGCGAGCTCGGAGCGGAGCAGGCTGCGAGAGGAGGATGGGCGACGTCGAGATCCACTCGTCGTTCATGGCGGATAGGCCAAGGTCCTGTTTTGCATGTCTGAGATACGAGGGTCGGCCGTAGCAAGAGGGCAAGAGACGGCTGACTTGCTCAGCAACAACCTCGGCGAGACGCGCTACCAACAAGACAAGGCGAGCGCGAAGTTACGATGTGCACATGGCGTTTACTGGATCAGTCATTGTGGTAAGATACAACAACACGATGTTGACTGGTGACCAAGCGCTCCGCGTCTCGTCTTTCCGGCGTCTCCGCTCACTTCCTCGCCTTGTTTGCTTTGTCAGCTAGCCTTCCCTGCCCGACAAGGTTAGGCTGCAGAGCACGCATGGGAGGCGTGTCGCTTGCGGCTGCCAGTATGCTTTGTAGCGCCGAGCTCGTGCCGCCGATCGGTTTGAGCGTCTGCGACGATGGCTTCTCGCGAAGGGGTATCGATGCCTGCTAGCTGCTGTTCTCCCGGGCTTCCACTTCTGGCATGCCCGCATGCACAGCATCACGCTGCTGCGTCTGCTTGCGCCGCTTCTCCTCCTTGCGCTTGGCCTCTGCTTCAAGAGCAGCTCGCCGCTCCTCCAGGAATGCAAGGCGCTCTCGGTCAAACGCCTCACGCTCCTGCTTCATCGCTGTCGCCGCCTGCGAAAGCTTCTGCCCTTCGCTCTCGATCTTCTTGCGCTTCCTTGCGAGCTCGCTGCGCTCCTTATCCAGAGCAGCGCCAGCAACTTGCGCCTCTTCGGCCCGCTCCGCCTGCAGACTATTCAGTGCTGCCTGAGCCTCGTCTGCCTGAGCGCGAGCTTCGTCTGCGGGCGTGGGTGCGGGTGCGAGGGAATGCAATACTTTGTGAGAATCGCTCCTGATCCTAGAGAGGCATGGAACTCACCCAGGTCCCGCTGCATAGCGCCCAGGCTTTCTTCGAGCTCCCGCACTTCCTTAGACACAGTGGTGGCATGCTGCTCGCGCAGTGCGTCCACCTCCTCGCGGCTGTACCGACTAGTAGAGACGGCTGCGTCCCGCAAAATAATCAAGAGCTTGGATAGGTACTCGGTGAGATCGTGCGGGGCGAGAGTGAGATGTGGCGCAGGAATGCGGAAGCGCTGCAGTGATGCAAAGTACGGTGCGAAGACAGCGTCGCGAATACTCCGTAAGATGCATCGGCACTGAATTAGGAGCAGGACTGTCACGCACCTCGCCTGCAGCAATGTCGCCGAGGGAGCGCGCGTCTGTAACATCGATAGCGGCCAGGGTTGCGTGAATTTCATTGACGATATCGTGCACGACCTCCCGGAGCTCCTTGTTCTCCTCTTGAACTGTCACTCTAGCGTCTTCGAGGTGGCTCAGGCTCTCCTCGAGCAGCCTGACTTCGGCTGAAGGGGAGTCGCGTCCAGTGCGTGCCCCAGCAGCTCGGTTAGGAGAGGCTCGACCGATGACGCCCGCTCCATCGCTTCCATTCAGCAGGGTGATGCACGCGCCCGTGCCAGCACCAACGCCAGCCGAAGAGACCTTCTGCCAGCGTGCAAGTCTCGCCGCGAGCTCATTCTCTCTGCGCTTCCCCTCCTGTGTTGCCGTAGTCTTGACCACCCCCAAGGCCAGGCGCGCCTTGCTCGCTTCCTCCTTCGCGAGAGCATGTCGTGCTGCTTCACGCTCGAGCTCCTTGACGGCCAGAGCAGCGCGCGCTTTCGCCTGCTCGCGCTCCTTCTCGCTTGCATCCAGACTCGTGCGGTCGCGATGGACCTGCCCTTCGAGGCGGTCAACCTCGCTCGCTAGCTGGCGGTACCTTGCCGCGAGATTCGCCTGATGCGTCTGGTCGTCCTGTGAATGTGCGCGAGACCGTGAGTCGCGGCATGCGCACACGGAGGGGAGGAAGCGCTCACTGTCGCCTTCGAGAGAAGCGCGCTCAAGCATCTCTCTAGCTTGTGCGCCTCGGGCTCGGGCAGGGCCGAGATGTCCAACGGGCGAGCGAGGTAGCCGTTCGCGAGCAGCTGCTTCTGTAGATATGCAAGCACATCGACCTTCTCTCCATCATGTGCGTGCGCCATCCTCTGTCTTCTGCCTGCTTCCAGAGGAGAAGAAGTCGGAGCGAGAACAGGGGAAACAACACCAGAACGAGAGCACGTGATCGCGCTTCGAAGAGCTAGACTCAAGCATGATGACAAGGATCATTACGCAGACTGCCTGCTCTACTGCATCACTGCTAATACAGGCACATCACTACTGTACTCAGCCTCCACCTCTGCTCGTATCCGCCGCGCTTCCTCCTTGATCTCCTTGCCCTTTGCGGTGCACGACTGCAGTCTCCTCGTCACCTCCACCTTGACCCGCATCTGTCTCTCCCTCTCCTTGCGCTGCCTCTCCTGCTCCGCTTCGACGTTGGTTTGCCATCTGTCGTACTCTTCCACTTTGTCCAAGTCTCGCAGGATAGCTTGCAGGACAACCTCCTTGTTGATGGTCACCTTTGGCTCTCCCGCCCGACGCGCATTCCATTCCTCCATCGCCTCATCGCCTGCTTTCGTGGTAGCCCCTCTCCAGCCCCGGATCAGTGGAGTCCCTGCCACTTGACCGTCCTCGATCCATTCCCAGATTTGCCGTCTTCGGGAGAACCCCGCAGTGTACGCCGCAGCGTCGAGATGCAGCACGGAGAGGATCGTCGCAAGGTCCGACGTGATCACGAAGGCCGGCTGAGAGGGCGTCGGCTTGCTCGTCCAGAGGCCGCGCATGTCGAGGAAGAGCCCGAAGCGGAGCACCATGGCGCAGAGAATGTGGCCTATTCGGTACGTCAGTCAAGTCAGGTTTCGCTGACAAACTCGAAAGACGCAAGCACTCACCCAGCCTACTGTAGCTGTTCAGGAAGAGCCGCAGTTTGTACCAGTTGCGCTGGCAACGATGTACATCCACCTGTGCGAAGCCATCCCTGCGCCTAACCAGGTAATTTGTCGTGGGTGTGCCTGGAAGATGGGCGACGGCTTCCAGTGCTGCGCCAACCTGCTCGATGGAGATAGCATCATGTCCGACATCTGGCGTGCTGACGATGAAGTCGACATCGCCGTGCGTCCTCTTGTCTGGGTCGGGGATGGGCGTGGCGACCTGGTCGAAGCAGACGCGAAGTCTTGCCTCGGCCCAGGCCTGCAGCGCGGCGTAGTCTTCGAGGGTCAAGCGAGGCGTATCATACTCCTTGAAGGCTTTGCCGCCCATGAGTCTGAGTCTGAGGTGGAGTTGTATCGGGGAGAGCGAGAGGACGCTGTAGAGCGGACTTCAGCACGCAACCCAGCCCGGCACGGCAGTCGAGTCACACCGATGCATGCCGCAACAGCGAGACGGCGGATCTCATCCACTGGCAGCGTCGACTACGGCGGCCGGCTTGCATGTTCTGTAAACCCGCGGATCGCGGTTCGGCGTGCTGGTTGTGCTCCTGCTGCAGCGGGCCCTTGCTCAGACGGTGACGGTAGTGGACCCCGCCTCTCTCATGCGACACTGCCCAACCCAACGATCCTCGCTTCCAGCCGTCAGTCTCGACACCACATACCCTCGCTCGTTTCGCTACCTTTGGCATCCATCAGTCTGCAAAGTGGCACTGTGCATAGCCGTCCCTGTCCCCTTGTCGTTGTCTCGCTCGCTACGCCTTTCCATCACCGCGATGAACCCGGCCCTCCACGCCCGCCTGACGCTGATCAAGCAGTTCTCCATCAAGATTGTCCAAGTGAGGAGCTTGTGCAGGATGCGGCAGCGGCCTTGGGAAATGCGCAGAGCTGACACTGTGCCTTCTCGCAGCTTGGCTGCTTCGCGCATCTTGCCAATGAGTATGTCTTCGAGATCAGACCCGTGAGTTTCGGCCGCAGAGCGGCGGCGACGACGACGACCTCTCTTCGAGGACGAAGAAGCCGAAGCTTTTCAAATTAGACATCCGCATGGCAGCAGGAGCTAATGTGAACACTCCATCGAACCGACACAGTGCTCTGGCCCATCCATGTACCCCACCCTGGCCATCCAAGGCGACTACCTCTTCTGCGTCCGCACGCCCTTCCTAAAGACCTTCCTGTCGCGCCGGGCACCCCACGTCGACCGAGGCGACCTCATCGACTACATTTCGCCCACCGATCCAACCTACTCGGTGTGCAAGCGCGTCATAGGGATAGAGGGCGACGTCGTCTGCGTCGACCCGAGCGGCGAGAAGGGCAGGAAGGAGGATTGGGTAAAAGTGCCCATCGGCTACGTCTGGGCCACTGGCGACAACCTCTCCAACTCGACCGATTCGCGAGACTACGGTCCCGTGCCCATTGGCCTGATACGCGGCAAAATCCTGGCGAGGGTGGGTCTCTGGCTTTCACCTGCGGCGAGCTGAGGACAGCGTCACAGATCAGACAAGGCTCGCGATGCTGACGTATCTTGCGTTCGCCCGTCGCCTGGCATAGATCTGGCCGAACCCGAGGTGGCTATCTGCTACGCGAGACGGCACTACCGTGGTAGCTGCACCCGCCCCTGCCGCCGACCTAACGCCCTAAGTGCGCTCATACGTCCAACGCCCGCATTTGTGGACGATACATCATCCAGTCTCCCTCGGCTCGTCAAGCGAAGACCCGCGCTGCCGAGCCGCCATGAATTCCCGCAACTCAGGAGCGGACCAAAGCGTTCTGACGATTCTGCAGGATCCGCTCCGCAACCGGACCACCCGTACTCCGCTCCGCCAAAGTCCGAAGATCTGGCGGCAGGCGAACCTGGCCTACCAGAGGGTCTCGCAGCACTCACTGCCCGTGCATATCGACTAGCTTCGATGGCAGCTATCGCACCGCTCGCGTCGTCGGCTCGCATAGCGCTGAGAGCCTTGTGACCAGGACGCACAAGGGCACAGGCCTGCCGTTGCGAAGCGCCTCCGCGAAATGCGGGAAAGGGTTTGCCTTTAGACGAGGTGGTGGAGTTCGCTTCGGATGCATAACTCTGTCTGTCACTTGACGACGATGCGCAATACCTCCACGCTCGCATCGTCTGCCCTTCTTGGCGACTCGCTCGCTTGCGCTTGCTCCCAGAGTTCTCTGCGTTATCGAGTGCCGTCTCTCTCTCTCTCTCTCTCTCTCTCTCTTCCTCTTCTTTTTTCCCTTCAAGTCGCACATCTTCTCCATCTTCCATCCCGATATTAGACGCCTGTCCACACTCGAACTTGAGCGAATGAACAGGATGTACAGGCTTAGATCGCTGCCTTCCGATCGCGCAAAGCGCTGCTACACATCGCAGCGAAAGGACGAATACAGGGTCAAGCTCCCATCCGTATCATACGGGACAAGTCCCTCCAGACCTTTGTCGCCGCTGTCGCCTCTCAGCATCTCCCAAACGACTGCTGTCACGCCAGAGAAGGCGGAGGACTACTTCAATACCAAAAGCGGCAGTCATGCGGCTGTCGCCGATTCGCACTGCATCTCTGGACGCGAGCGCCTCATACTCTGGAGGAGCAATGACTACTTTCTTGCTATCATTGCGGGTGTCTGTAAGTCACCGAACACTGTAGACTAGACAAGACAACGACATCGACTGACATAGGTGCGCTCAGGCCTCCTGACAGAGATTGGCTGCTACGTCTTGTACACGCCTCTCATGCCGTTCCGACTCGAAGCACTCGGCTATATGAATGTTGAGCGACTCACCGGCTACATTACGAGCGCGTGTGCCGGCGGTCTTCTTGTCGCCAGTCCCATCGTCGGCTATGTTGGCCAGCATTTGGTTCATGTGCGTACCCTCCTCACGCATTTGCAGCTTTTCACCATTGCTTAAGCCTGCTCCTGCCGTCCGCTCCTGCAGAACAAGCGATACCTGCTCCTCACGTATCTCAGCCTTCTGGCTGGCGCGACAGTCCTCTTTATGTTCGTAGTGAACTTCTCAGGTATGCTTGTTGCGCGAGTGTTCCAGGGTTTCGCCGCTGCTGGCATCTGGACGTCCGGCATTGCACTCCTTTCGGACAACGTCGCCCCAAGCCGAGCAGGAGTACTCACGTCGCTGGCAATGCTCGGCTATTCGGTGGGGAGACGCGCAGCCACCACGAACCTCCGCACATGGAACAGACATGCTCACGTTTGCGCTTGGTCCGTGCGGTGTCCAGATCGGTAACACTACCAGTCAGACCATAGGAGGCTCCCTTTACGTCCGACTCGGCTGGAAGGCACCGTCGCTCTACGCACTCGGACTGAGTGAGTCTCCGACCACGCTCGATACCGGCAGTCGTATTGACACCGAGAGCTGCCTCGCCCACCCGCAGTCATGTTCGGAATGCTTCTGTGTCTCTGTGTGCTTGAGAAACGGGAGCTGCCACTTGCTCTGTCTATGCCCGCCAACGACACGATGGACAATGCGAAGGAGCAGGCCACTTCGGTCAGGAGGATCTCAACCAAAGTTGCGATGAAGACCCTCTTCTGCAACTCCCGTTACTCGTCCGGCTTGCTGTTCTACGCATGGTACGGAGCGTTCAACAGCGCAGTCCTCCAGACCTGCTTGACTCTTCGGTACGTCGGATCTCCAAATGCTCCATGTCAAGCTTGACGAGGCTGACATCGTCCACGTTCCGTGTCACTAGTCTGGCACAGCGATACTCTCTGGACGCTCAGCAGGTCGGACTCGTCTACCTAGCCGTTGCAGCTCCTGGCTTCGTCTTCATTCCTGTCGTCGTGCGTAGCTCGGCCCTGAGCAAAGACACCACCGCTGCGGGGTGAGCCTAAAGCTTGTGTATGCTGCATCATCCAGGGCTTTCTCGTGGATAGGTTTGGCCCGCGGAAGTGCACCTGCGTATGCGCGGGTACCTTCATCGTCTGGCTTGGCCTTCTCTGCATCGACCAGCTCCCTTATGCCGCTTTCGTGGCCTTACTCGTCTGCATAGGCTTCTCGGTAGCGTGAGTACACTGATCCGATACCGAACGCTCTGCTCAAGCTGAGCGGGTATCGCGTTCCCCCGCAGACTGGTCAACACGCCCGTCATCGTCTACCTCGCCGCTGTCGACAAGGAGCACGGTGACCTGGTCGGCACGTCGCTGATGTATAGCTGCTGGAACATTGCCTTCTCCCTCTCCGCACTCATCTTCCCCATCATCGCCGGCACTATTATGGACGCTCTGGGCGTGTACAGAGGCTGGGTCGTTGTCTGCAGCATCGTGGCTGGCCTTGGATGTGTCACTCTCGCTGTTTGCGTGCGGTGCATGCGCCTGTCCGGCGAACAGGTGACCGGAACTGCAGCGGGCCCCTCTTCCAAGGCAAGCCATGATGGCAACGACGAGGAGAAGGCATAAGGACAAGAGTTATCAACAACAAAAGCAGTCGCTCGGGGATCGCAGGTGTAGAAATATCATGAGACGATATTGTCGATACGATAGAGCTGGAGTCGGCCCGGGTGTTCAGAGCAGGTAGTCTGCTATCTCCTCTCGCAATGACGTATTATGATCATCTCGGCCGAGAAGTGACTCGCTGTATTTCGGTAGAGCCAGCAGAGGAGAAGCCTCCGCCAGGCCAGGCTTTGCAAGCGGCTTGTGCGATTTGCCATGTAACTCCCAAAAGGGGACCGAGCACCCGTAGCAGAGCTTGGCTGCGAGAGATGCGTCTGCCGATCGACCTGCGTAATCTGAGGTACTGTTTGACTCATCCAGAGATGTGAGCGATGCCGCTTCCCTCCATGCCTGGGCATTATGGTCTGCCGGACTGTGTGTCCACACCCAAGAACGCATCAGAAAGGGTCCGAGTGGCACAATCGGCAGTTGCCGGACCGTACTCACTTTCCACACAGCGGACAGAGTCGCTGGGAGGATGCCGCCTCCTGGCTCCGCATCGCCATCTTTGCAGCCGTCCTGCTGATCACGGACACAGTAGCCGGAAAGCCGGCCTCGAGATTCCCGATGAAAGCGTCCAGAAGTCCGTCTATGTCTGCTGCGCGGGAGGTAGACCGCGGCTGGTCAAGTGCACGGACCGGCCAGCCTTTGACGGACGACGCGTAGAAGCGGACCTCCTCGCTGCTGACCTGCGAGAGGGGGCGGTATATCCGCACGTCTGCCAGAAGCAGAGTCCATCAGATCCGGCAGCTTAATAAGCGAAATGGAGAGGCACAGACGCACCCGTACTGGGCACTGGGACGTCAGCGCCCGTCACTTGCTCGCTTAGCGACCAGCCCTGGCCCTTTGCCATTGCAGCGAGCGTTTTCGCAGCGAGCTTTGTCGATGTATCGCAAAAGAGGACCGCTTTGTGCCCCTTTTCAGCAGCATAGTGCGCAATGTACGTATTGAGGATGGTGGTCGAGAGCGTTGCTTTCGACGTGATCGAGAAGAGAGGATGTTGTGGGAGACTTGTCGTGTCGTGCGGCGGCACAGACGCCGGATCGAGCAGAGGTAGTTCTGTACGAGCGCGTCAGCTCCTCTGCTGTTCGAACCAAAACAGCACGCATTCTCACCAGGTGCAGAAGCGTCTACAAGCGTGTCCGCATCGGTATAGATCTGCTCTACAGGCGTGACTGTCAAGGTGAACCCATTCGCATCCGCGACTGAGCGTAGCGATGCGTCCTCTTCATCCGCCTCCTGGTTGTCTGACTGGATACGGAGGATCTCCATGCCAGAGTAAGGTGGCCACGCGCTGTTTTTGAGGACATCCGGCTTGAAGCAGTACTTGACGACGAGGTCAAGCAGGAGCCTGTGGATTCACGTAAATACAGATATATATTAAGCAAGTGCCCGTATGGCCATTCTCATTCTCGCTTCCATTCCTTGCGCACCTCGAAGACAGGCTGCCGGAATGGGCCAGCAGGAGCGTCCCGTTGCGCTTTACTGTCGAATGCCGGTCTGCCCGACAGTGATTCTGCGCAAGCTGCATGACTTCTCTGAACCTCTTGCCCAAGCTAGAGGAGAAGCAGTCCCTGTGTCCGATATGGGCGAGTCAGCCCATGGCAGGCATCGGGCCTGAGCTCCGGGCAGGTGCGGGTGTGCAGCTCACGCGCATAACGCGCCGCCCACGCGAACGATCTCTGCTTCTTTCTCTTTGCATCTCGTACACTTTGCAGACGCAGGAAGGGGCTGCCGGACTAAATCGCAAAGCACAGGAGAAAAGGATGCGTCAGACCAAACCCCGGTCTTGCCGAGTTCGCCTTGGGTAAGCGCAACGAACCGGGCATGGTCCCGCCTTCGGCGTCATCCTCTTCCGTGGGTCTACCGCACGACATGTTCGCGCGTCCAGTCTCGATGGAGTGGTTGAGAGTTGTGTTGGCAGGAGAAAGACGGCCTTTTGCCACTGAGGCTCGGCTGGAGCTTGCCCTTTGCCAGAGCCCAACAGGCAGGATCGCAGCCTCGAGCGTATCTCGCATCATCGTGCAGCATCAAGGAGCCTTGCACAGACAGAAGGCATGGCGAACCTCACCATCCCCATTGTGGCAGCAGTCATGACGGCCGTCGCCGTCTTTGGCGGACGGGCCATCCCAAAGGGCGAGAACCAGGTGTGAGTCGTTCGCTGCGCACGCACGGGCAAGCTCTCTGCCATCTGCTAGCAAGTACTGACAGTGGTGTCGTCTCTCTGTGCTGCCCCTCTAGCGTCTACAAGACTTGCCTGCAGTTGACTGTGACGGCGTGCACCCTGATGTGAGTGAGGGCTTGAGCCGCCCTGGCCCTGACCAAGCAGTTAGCCTGCATCTGATGACGGTCTCTATGCAGGTGGGCCATCGTCTACCTCGCGCAGATGCACCCCATGGTCGGTGAGTAGCAAGAGCGATCAGGAGCCGTCACGCTGCCGCTGCTATCGTTCAGGCTGCATCGCTGGAGACCACGCTGACCAGTCTGGTTGGAACAGCGCCCAAACGGTCGGATCTCCGATTCGAGGACTAGACTGGAAGGTTCGCAGGATAGATGCAGCGAGCACATGCGGACTGGGATGGCTTCTCGCCAGCGCTGCGCCTCCTCGGAGTCACCGCTCTGCCTAGCGTCGCAATCCCCTGTCCGGCGAGCCGCCGCCTGGTTACGAGAGCACCTGGTCGCCAGGCACATCCTTCTCGGAGCACATCAAGGGAACCTTCCCCTTACTGTTGTTGTCATTATGCACATCCTGCTGCAATGCACCACTTAGATCAGGACTTCTCGAGGCCCGCGCAGAGTGTCTTCGTATGGTCGGTCGCGCTCGCGTGTCTCTTGCTCTTTCATCGACTGCCTCACTGTGAGAAGGCGGGCCCGCCAGCATGACGCGCGGATGTCTGACTTTGATATCGACGACGACGACGACATTGACTGGGACGAAGCTGCTCTGATAGCAGAGGCCTCGGTGCCGTCTCCTGCCCCGGTGCTCGCAGCGGAGAGCATCGTCATCGCCTCGGATCACGAGGCGGCAGTCGCAGCAGCTACAACCACCACCACCACCACCGCAGCTCCACCGCAGCTCGCAGAGTCACACCCGAAGCAGCAAGATGAGGAGGAGCTGCTGATCCTGTACGACCTTCTCGCGCGAGCTGACGCGGACGACGCGAGCGCCGAGCTCGTCGACGACATCGAAGACCTCATGGTCAGCTCCGCCGCCGCCACGGGAGCAGGAGGAGCAGCCAGGCGCGCTTCCAGGACGCTGTACGACCAGTTCAGAAAGAGACGCGGCTTCCTATCGGTCACGGACCTCACTGCTCCGGGAGGATGGTGCGAAGTACAGTACTCGTACTCCCTTCTCGGAAGACGCGACTTAAAGCCGGAAGCCCGGGTGCGCAGCGGGAACACATCGACACAGGCTGTGAAGAGGCTAGAGTGCTCACATCGCTTTCGTCTACCTACGCCTGCACTGTCCCCAGCCAGAGAAGATCGTCACTGCCGCTGGAAAGGAGATCAAGGTGGGGTGCCCGGGGATTCCCGGCAGTCATTTGCACGCTGATCCCTCTTGCCTTTTCCCCTCCAGGTCGACAAGAAGATCGCCATAGCCCATGAGAAGGTGCTGGAGAAGGGCCGACAGGTTCACAAAGTGCTCGAGCGAGAGGTGCATCCGGAGCAGGTGTATGTCCGCACGACCAGCAAAGCCGACAAATGGGGTCTCCGGTGCGTGCGGCTCTGCTTCCGCCTGTCAGCCCAATGCCCGCGCCTAATTCCTACTTCTGCGCTCCCAGAATTCTTAACCAGATAGTCAGTCTCGTCACCCTGCGAGACGCAGGCAAAGCTCGCGAGATTCCAGTCTTTGGCTTTGTGAAGGATGTGTTTGTGATTGGCGTTCTCGACGAGATTGAGAGACGCGTCCTGCCTGGGCAAGAGAAGGAGGGCACGGACGCATCCAACCAAGCGGATAGCGAGAAGATCTCCTTCTACTTCCAGAGCAAGAGCCCTGCCAAACCCTTGCAGACGGGGCTGTTCCTCGTAGACTCCAAGACCCGCAGATCGCGCTCCAAGCCGCGTGCCGAACATACTGTCGCAGTGCGTTACTTCTGCTGGCACTTTTGAACACCGGGAACTCGTGCTGACGCTCGCCTCGATCCGTCGACAGTCCCGCTTTCAGCTCATGCTCTACAAGACGTTCTTCGACATGCACGCCCGTAGCCAGTTCGACTGGCAGCGCTTCTATGCACACGTTGCTCTTTATCCGACAGAGCAATTCTCGACCTCGTTCTTGGAGCAGACACGAGTCATCTGCGAAGGTCTCGGCGCGGATGATGCTACGAAGGCTACGACGCTCGGGGATATGACAAATGCGCTGAGCCGCGTACACGCCGAGATGGGCCCGCTGCAGGATCAGCTCGAGCTGGTCTACCGCATGCGAGGGGATGCCAACGCGCCTCGCATGTGGAGACCGGACAAGAAGAAGGCAAGACAAGGCAGACGGGGCGGCCAGGATGCATCGACATCAACTGCCATATCCTCTTCATCGTCTGCCATATCAATCACTGTTTCGTCCGACGAGGACGAGGATCTACAGCGAGCCATAGCTGCCAGTCTCATCAATTCTGAAGCACTGTCAGGCGTCACCTCGTCTTCCCAGACGGATGCTCCGAGCGCGCCCGCTCTTGCCAGCCAAGTTGCAGCGCCGCCATCAGCCTCGATCTGCATCGATCTGACTTCCGATGAGGAAGCAGTGCCCTCGTTGAGCAAGCCGCTTGCCCTTGCGGCGACTCCGAAACGCCGTCGCACCGAGTCGATGGCGAGTACCGCGAAGGCAACTCCGCCCAGCACACAGGAGATAGCAGCCCGGGCTCAGGCCGTGCGCGCAGAGCAGGAGGGCAGCATCATTGGGACCGAGACGTTCCAGCATGATGCGACCAGGTTGGAAGCCTATCTCGAGCTGGCACTGTCGTTCTGGCATGGTCGGGTAGGTCTTTCATCTGCGTGGCAGCCGTTGCTAGCCAGAGCTGACACGCAGGTCGCGGGAATCGCGCATTCCAACAGGCACCGATAGGTGTAGCCATTGACGAGACGAACAAGTGTCGCAGCTGCGAGTTCTCGGACGGGTGCGAGTGGCTGGAATCGAAAGCCACAGAGGAGCGGCAGAAGGCCGTGGCGAAACGACAGCAGAGGGAAGCTGTGACGCAAAAGAAGTGAGGTGCGCCTGGTCGTACTGATGTAGCTCTGTCAAGTATAGCATGTTGTTGTGCATGATAGCTGTACCTTATTGCAGTAACCTCCTCTCGAACTGGGCCTGTTACACATCCTGGACTCGACAAGTGTAGCTCGGACCTCCCTCCGCACAAACCCCAAGTCTCATCTCCTTCACACGACGCTGCGCCGGACCCTCGCTTTCCTGCCTGATCGTGTGACATGTACTGCCAACAGTGCGCTCTGGCGCGCTCGGCCGATGCAGCTCGGCTGCTCCGTACACTTTCTTCGAAACCTTCGACATCTGTCCCGAGGCCCCGAGGCCTCACAGCCGGGCATTCCGAAAAGCGCGCCTATACCAGCTCGGCATCCGGCTCGAGCGCTGGACCATCCAGGGGCCATAATACGCGAGGACCGCAACGCGGCGCGTTCGGCCTTGCTGCTCTCTTGCTAGGCGGCACGGGAACGGGCCTGTATCTCTGGCAGCAGGCGACGCCAGCTACGCCTCAGCTCTCGTACTCGCATTTCACCCCTCTCTCACTTCGATCCGTCGAGCGTGTGACGCCAGACAGCTCCATCATCACGCTCGAACTCCCGGCGCATCTCCTCCCCGATCCTGCCGCCTACCCGGAACCAGCAGACACGCCGCTGCAGGCGATCTACATCCGCCAGCCCGAGCTCCAGATCCAGCGCGCGTACACGCCACTGTCTCTTGACTGCTTTGAACCGAAGAATCGAGAAGGTTCCGCACCTGATGTCCGGGCCATCCGAATGCTCGTCAAACGCTACAACGATGGTGAGGTCTCAAGCTACCTGCATCGCCTGAAAGCCCAGGATACAGTCTATGCGCGAGGGCCTGTGCGAACATGGACACTGCCGGAGTGCGAGCACTTGATCTTCGTGAGTGCACCTTCAGCTTCAGTACCGTGGCCAGCCCTGTGCTCACGAGTCCCCTCTCGCAGATCGCTGGCGGTACGGGCATCACGCCGCTAGCACAGCTTCTCCACCAGAAAGCCCCACTTCCCAGCAAAATCACCCTGCTGTACACGTCGTCTACACCCGAAACGAGTCTGTTGGCGCATACACTGCCCCGAGAACAGCTCGACAGGCTCGAGATCCATGCTTGTACGAGCAGACTTAGCCAGAGGCAAGTCTCGCAGGTAGTCGGTCAAGCGCAGAAAGCTGGTCAGACGCAAATCATCGTCTGCGGGCCGGACGGGTGAGTTTATTCAGTAGCTGCATGCAGAATGGACGTCGCCATTGACACAGGCGCGCCTTCTCCCGTACAGCTTCATCAGCAGTATAGCAGGGCCGCGAGGGCTGAATGCTGCACGAGATCCGGTCACAGGGATTCTAGGCGAGCTCGGATGGACAGAAGCCAATGTGAAGAAGCTCTAAATGGTGAGAAGAACTTTGATCGGTTACTGCTGTGTAGGAGCGGGAGAGTGCGCAAGCTCTACTACAACATCACCGGCACTGAAACTTCGATTACTGCTGCGACCTCTGCGATTGCTGAGCATTTAGTGCTAGTGCAAATGATGCCCCTCCTGCGAATGTTACGATTGGTCTCGCTGAAAATGCCCGCACTCTTCAACTGTTCTTCCTCTACTCCTCATCATACCACTTGATGTGCCTGCCCTCCCGCATGATGGCAGTCTGACTTATGAATGCTACTCTCTCGCTTCCCATCCAGCTGATGCAAAAGTCGAATACGGGACCGCTGTGTGCCGCCTCGTCGGGCCTGTACATGAGCTTGCGAATCAAGGAAGCAGCTTCGGCGAGGTTGGCTGGGCTTGGCTCCAGGTCGTTCAGGAAGGTCTGATTGTGATTGCAGGCTTTGCCGTCAGTAGCGGCCGCCGTCTGCCTCATTGCAGCCCACACTCACCGTCTCTCCAGATCGTTCTGCCACATGAACGTGCAAGCTGTAGTCGGTATCGGGTGGGAGTCCGAATATCTCGCAGCCTTCTTGCTCAATATCCATGGTGAGTGCAAAGCTCCACTCGTACTCGAGATTGCTCTTCTGCAGACTGTCTGGGCAGGTGCTGCAAAGACTTGCTCCGCGTACGAGCCTGTGGCGAACGCGACAGGCGGACTCTCACTCAAAATCTCGTGAGACGGCACAGGCAGGATGAGATGCTCACTCGGTCTCACACCTGCGGCAGACGGCAAGCAGGAGATGATCAAGGTTCGCCGGCTCGGTTGCAAGCACGCGTCCTCGAAGGCGGTACCGTTCATCCTCGCCAGACATGTGCCTCCTGATGAAACGCGCCGACTCCTCCGGCACATCGGAATGCCTGCAAAGGACGCTCGTCATATGGGACTGCTTGGCGGCCGCTTGCCCTGTCGGATAGACACAAAGTCAGCAGTCGTCGCGTAATGCTCGGCTACCACTCTTCCAGGGGCGAACGCACTGGTGGCGTCTGGCTCTGAGTCTGCCTCTTCCTCCTTGACGATTACGCCGAGCGCTTCCTGCGCCCGACTCAGGACTTGATACTCCGGGTGATTCTTATCAAGCTTCGTCACTTTGAAGTTCTTGTACTTGTCGCCCACCTGCCCCTCGAGCAGTCTCGTATCGCCGTTCTTGGCGAATTGGTTCTCCCATCTGCCCACTTTCGGAGCCACCACCTCGAGCAGGATGCGGTCGCCTGGTTCGACGCCTTCTAGCTTCTCTGCGTGCGCATCTCCCCAGACGGTAACTTCAAAGGCGACGTGCTCGAAGGACGCATTGCCGAAGCTGAATGATCGCAGGTTCTGGTGCGTCGTAAAGTCAGTCACGCAGAGTTGGACGCTTGTTCCTACAAAGCCGATCTCCAACACCTGGCAGAATTATGACACGCAGCTCTGCGTCAGCGGGCCCGCCGTGTCACTCGGACATGCGTAACACACCTCGCAGTACAGATCGAAGACGGGCCCAACTTTTGAAGGACAGTCCACGTCGCACAGCTTCTTGACTCGGGTGGAACGCAAGTGCGTGATTGTCGCCGTACTGGGAGGCCTGTTAGACAAAGCGCTTGTAGTAGGCTGCTTGATCGGCTGGGCTGCTGGAGTAGGTGGTAGCGACCCGCTGGTCGGAGACACTTTGATACTAGGGTCTCTCACAGGCGCCGGTCGTGCTGGAGTAGGCTTCACAGGCCCCGCATTGTCATCGCTGGAAGCGAAGCCAGAGTCGTCTGCCCCGTTGCCGTGCTCTTCTTCGTTGACGCCCGCGGCCGCAATATGCAGGCGTGAGAGGGTATCCTGCTTACGCCTGGCAAGCGCGTGGAGAGTTGCTCGATCAGCTTGAAATCGAAGCACGCCTTCAGCCTTAGAATACGTACTTGAGCAGATCTTGCTTGAGAGGATGCTCGTCTGGCAAGAGTGTGATACAGAATCCCTTGCCCCGACTTCCTACCCGGCCCTGAAGACCGCCAGTCCCGTTGTTCCGGCCGTTGCGAATATTGTTGATGCGAACGACATTGCCAACCCTGTCCAGAGCTAATCGGATGGATGCTTTGGCTTCGTCCGTGAGACCAGCATCAAAGTCGATCTGGAAGACTGAGTTCGGCACGATGCTAGCCTCGTCTGGGTAGAGATCCCCGAAAGCTTCGTTGGTCGTATAGTCGGTAACACATGCAGAATACTCGAAGGCGCCCCGATCGTATCTCGATAGCTCTTGCACAAGCTGTTGGAGTGTGCTTAGCTAAAGCGCTATGAAAATCGGTGGGCACGGAGAGAGCGAATTCACCTCGACTGCGCAGTCAAAGTAGTCTGCCCTGCCATCAGGCTCCCGCAGAGCCTCGAGGAGCTTGAAGGGTCTTCCGCCTACCGACCACGATCCAGCAGGGACAGCGCTCGTCACGTACTGGGTTGCACCAGAGTAGGACGGCTGGCTCGGAATTGCTGTCTGCCCAGCTCCCTGGTACCAGTTGGCCAGGCGGACCATTTGGAGCTTGTCGTCATCGGAAATCCAGGGCGGAGCGTCTAAGCGTTCCACGTCAGATCTCGCTCATCCGCCAGCAAGAGCGGTGTGTCGCACACGCAGGACGACAGACGCTTACTCCGTGAGCTTCGAATGGCTGCCTCGTTCAAATGATCTGAGGTGATAAGTCCACCGTGCAGCATGGGGGGTGTCCATACCCTCCATACGGGCTGATTGTCCAGGTAAGCAAGGAGTTTGGTTCGGTAAGCTGCGGCGGTCTGCTCGGAAAAGGCGTGCCATCAGCAAGTCAGAATATTCGCGATGGCAGCAACCATCTGAGCCGTCCCGCATGGTACCTCCACTGACCTTGATACCTTGAATGAGAACGACGTCGCCCTTGTTGACCTCTGGCAAGCCTGCCCGCTGATATCCCTGCACACTGACGCGAATGAAGTCTCCCAGCTCGGTAGGGGTGGAGACATCGACCAGACTGAAATTGGAGGAGTATGGTACATCCCTAAGTGGCCCTGCCACGGTCAGAGCCACGGTCGCAAAGCGTCGCGCGAGTCCCTGATCAGATTTTGCGAAAGGTTTTGACGCACACAGAAGCGCGCACTCACTCTCAACAATCCCTTCTGGTGCATCGACTACCCCGAAGACATTGACGGTGGTCGTATCGCCCTTGCGCATGCGCAGCTCAGCGCACGTGTCGTACTTGGCGAAAGGGCAACCCCCCTGGTAGGGGTTTGCGGGCTCAACTAGTTGGTGATGAAGTTGAGCGGGAGTGTTGTTCATGCCGTCGGTATGTCCGTTGAGCTGAAGAGAAGCCGCTGTTGCGGGCAGCATCGGCGCTGACTGTCCTGGGAGGAAGGCAGCCTGTACCATCCGCTCCGCGTCTCGCTCCACCTCAAATTGCTCCAGGCACCTGTCGAGCTCGGCTCTTTCTTGCTTCTCGCGCTCGCATGGTTCCTCTTGAGTTATATCTTTGCCTTGCGGGCGATGTGAAATTGCTGTCCAAGCCCTCTGGGCGCTGTCTGGTGCATTGGACGGTCCGCTACCATTCTGTCCGTCCGTGCTGCTGGGCTGTGTGTCCGACTTTAAGCTTTCCGTGCTCTCGCTTGATGCGCTCGCGCTGACTGATGTGGCACGCCCCAGAGCTGCTGCGAAGGTGCTGCTGTGGATCCATGCCGCCTGCTGTGCCGGAGCGTGGCTCTCATCGCGAGCGACCCAGAGCTCGCATCCCCGAACGAAGAGCAGCCTCCACTGCGATGATGTGCGATACTGGGTTGATTGGGCCGAGGTGTGCGGCTTGGCATCCCACTTGCCCTGCTTGAAAGACAAGGCAAGGGTGCAGCCGTTCTTGAGCACTGGCGAGTGCAGGTCGTTGCCACACAGCTGCTGTGCCCAGTCGCCAGACAGGGTAACCTCGAGAGCGTCGGGCGGGAGAAGGGAGGATGATGAGACGAAGGAAGTGTACGGTAGGTGAGAGAGTGAGTGTGACTGATGTCTGTTACCTCCGTTCTCCGTCAGAGCGGAGGTTGCGGGGGCGTCTCCCGAGACGGGCGGAGAGGGCGGAGCGACGAGGGCGAAGGTGACGGTGAAGATGGGGGAAGACATGACCTTGAGAGCGGCGATGGTACCCAGTGCTACCACTGAATGATCGATGAGAGCTTTCGCTGGCTTCTGGCCTTTCTGTTGCCCTCCAGCTTGGAGTGCCTGGATGCCGTGGGCGCCGCTGCCACCAACGCGCAAAGTGGGCGACGTGGCTTTGAGAGTGGGCAGCATCGCCAGAGACACGGAGCGAGCGGTGAGGGGTGGAGCATCAGACAACCCTTTGTCGCTGTGCTTGCTCTTCTTCTTGCTCCTGCTTTGCTCCTTGGCCGAACTCGCCTGCGATACTGCGCTTCCCTCGCGCGCGCCGTCCTCCCTGGCCCTCTTCTGCCCTGGCATGGCGCGTCTGGCCGTACGGGCTGAGGCGGCTTCCAGGGGGCGAGGAGGGAAGACTCTCTCCTAATTCAGACGAGCTTGCAGAGCGTCTCCGCCTGCACTCTTTCTGAACACGAGCACCGCAGAAGAATCGCGGGAGGGGAAGAGGGAAAGAGAACAACAAGAGGGCACGTGACGCAGGACGGATGACGGAGACGAGGTCGCGTCGCATAGAGTACATGGTAGCATTGTCTTCCTTCAGCAGCTGCATCCTCATCTCTCTACATGCACGCTCTACCCTAAGCAGTAGTCTACCTCTCAACGAATGTGGTGCCTAATTTAGGGCCTGCCTCTTTCCCTGTCCTCTCCTGCCGACCGCTGACGGCGCTCATTGCCCCGGGAGGTATGCCACTTTCGACATGCTCTTTTGGCTCTCGCCGTCGTACTCGAGATCCGAAGTCTCGCGCTGGTCGTTCACGAACATGACCGGAACGCTGCGCTTCTCGACCGTAAAGTCGTCTCGCTCGTCGTCAATGTGGATGTTGACGTCGTGCTGCACCGTGCTGCTCGCGAGAAGAAAGCGAATGACATGGTGTGAGTATACGTTGGGACGCCGGATGACGACCTGAGGTCGACGTACATGGCATGCATCGTCTCCTCCTGAACTGCATTCTCGCGGCCCATGCGTGTCTGCCCGAGCGGATACGCGAAAGTAGTCGTCTTGCCGGCACCGCCGCTCGAGCCAGCCTGCACGTTGCCGGCTCCTCGGATGTTCAGGTCTGTAGATCGGTAGTGCAGCAGCGTCAGTCAGGGCTATGAGGCAGACTGAGAAACTCGGGGGAGCACGCACTGAGCAGCATCGTCAAGGTGTAGAGACGACCAAGGCAGAACGCAACTGGTGGAGGGTCCGCAATCGCATCAGTCTGTTGGAATCCGGACATCGAAAAGTCTTGACTCACTGCCGACCGAGACGTTGCCCTCGTTGTCTGATAGATAAATGCAGAGGGCGATAAGAGCGACGATGGAGGTGACTGATCCGGATTGGGCAGACATCAGGATGAGGCGCTGCAGGAGGCTACCATGTGCGAGTAACATATCGTCAGGCTCTCTTCGCTCACGTAGCGGCCAGTCAATTCATGACTCACGATTTGGTTCGGTCAAACTCGGTCTGCGAGCGGTACGCGAAGAGGAAGCCGATGAGCGAGACAGCTAGAAGGACGTCTCCCGCAGCCTCGCAGGTGAGCCAGATGGTGACGGGAATGACAACCACTGAAGGTTCAGCAGAGTCAGCTCCATAACGGTGACACCGGCACGGGGGCGAGCCTTTGTCGCACTCACTGTGCCTTTGGCTGTACTCGGCGTACTTGACGATGAAGACGGCCGTCAAGACGGCGCAGGCGGTCTGGGAAGGCATTGCCAGTTCAGCCGGTGCAATACTCAAGCGCACAGGAGGCGGCTGAGCTTACTCCGGCAACGACGATCAGAGTTGCGATACCGCTGCGTGAATTCCGGTGCACATGTGCGAGGGATTGTCAGCACGAGAACGTGATTTGGCGATACGTGCTAATACCCACACGAGAATCCAGTTCTTGGAGAGCTTGAAGAGCCGCCATGTCAGGTAGCCCTGGCAGATACCACCAACGATGCCCGTGACTGCAAGATAGACTGGAATTTCGAAACCTAGGAGATGTTGGATGGCACTCCGTCAGACCACCCGACTAGCCGGCTTAGTGATCATACCTATGGATACGTATGGATAACTGACCCTGCTTTAGGAGATTGTTGTAGTCGCCGAAATGGGTAATAGTGTAGCTAAGACCAGAGACGGTGCCAGATTAGTCAAGGCAGATGCCATCTGCGAGTCAGGGGTGAGCGTACCCGTAGACACAGCTCGCGTTTGTGGCAGATTGGAAGCAGTCAAGGAGCACAGCCGTAGCGACGACTATCTTGAGGAAGAAAGGATCTTTCTCGTAGTACGACCGGTAGTATCGGTAGACTTGGGTGAGTTCCAGCGCCAGTAGCATGAAGTTGACGCTGCTGCCGATTGACAGGGCGCCAACGGCGACGTGCATGTTGATACTCGTGGCCGACATCGTTGTAGATGGATGGAATGTAGAGATGATGTGACTGAGGCAAGGAACGACAGTATGCGAGTAACGCTAGGTAGAGGAATCGGCAAACTGCGACGCCTTGGACAGTCACGATATGTGTCGAGATGGGACGGAGAAGGAAGGAAGAACAGGAGAACTGGACGTCAATGGAGAGAACGGCTTGCGCCCCGGAGGTCTGATGGACCCGCCCAACGAGGCTCTGAGTCGAGGCATTCTCCCAGCGGGACCCGCCGTCCGGGGTGAGAGACACGATTGCGGCCCGCGAAAGCGCAGTGCGCACCGAATGACCGTCGGCGATGGGCGGGATGGTGTCAGCAGGCGCATACGGGAAACGAAGGGCCTTGGCTGAAGGTAGCCTGGATGAATCCGGATCGGATGAGGTCCGTGCTGATAGCGCGCAAGCTGCGCACAGCATCCAGAGATGTCCGGTCTGTGCGTGGACGTCCTGCAGGCTCTTCGCGGCGAACTCGCACGGACCTCGTCAGTCTATCCGATTCGGCCTTGCCTGGACCTCCTGAGCTCGGGTTGGGCATGCGTCGGTGCCTCGGCCATGTTTCAGCAACGACCGTTCGCGCTTCTGCGAACGAAGGCGATCCGAGCGACAGACATCCGCGGAGCGAGCGACAGGCACCAAGCGCATCGCTCAGGCCATATTCCGGGCGAAACTCCGAGTTGCGCAAAGGCAGACCCGTCCGCCTCGAGCTCGGGACTTTAGACTGCGCACAGGACTACAGGCTTCGGTGATTAACAACGATAGCACAAGTAGATGCTTTCTAGCTTAGCGATATAGGTTACTAGGCATTCTTAATATCAATGCCATCAACATCATATGCAGTGTCCTCGAAGTGATTAAACACCCCGCCCTTCCACCAGAAGAAGGCGCGGAACACCGTCTTCTTGACGTACCACACCCATGGCCCTGCCTTGCGCTTTGCATCACTGCTCGTGTCCGTTGTCCCTCTGATCTTCTTGATTCTGGGACGGCGGATCCGCTCGAATCGCGCGAACAGCTCGGCATTCCATTCCGCTTGCGGCTTCGAGACGAGCAGGCGAGTGAGAATAGCTGCATCCTCGAGGGCGAGTGAGGCACCCTGCCCGTTCGGCGGCATGGCATGCGCTGCATCGCCTATGAGGCACGCTCGTCCCGCCGACCAGTGCGGGATATCCGGGATGCTGTAAGAGGGCCACAGCCGCGCGTCCTCCTCACGCGAGCTGTCGAGTATCGAGCGCAGCGGCTCAGTCGCAATGCCGGCGTAGTCGGCCTTGGCGAGGCGCGCCCCTTCGCCGGATCGCTCGAAGTCTGCCCACACGGCACGCGTCATGTCGTTCTCGACAGAGCGCACAATGCACCACGCCAGCTGCTCGCCGGACTTGTCATGCGGGATCACCATGAACATCCCTGCGGCCGTCCAGACAAAGCCAGGAAGAGCGAATGTACTGCCTGCTAGCGCCGGGTTATCTGTATCGGCGGAGTCAGAAGGCGACGATGCCTCTGCGTCCGGCATGCGAGCGATGGAGGAAGCCGGCAGGAAGCCGTACACGACGCAGAGGCGGTCAAAGGTGGGCGATGGCGCCTTGTCACCCAGGACATGCTCCCGAACCTTCGAATGCGTACCGTCTGCTCCGATGATGCAGCCGCCTGTAGTACGCATCCGCAGGGGGCTTGGTCAGTAGGCTAGACCACGCTGGCGGTGGCGTCGACGCCTGGTCGTCAGACCAGATGTGAACACTCACCCTCGGCGCTGGACCCATCTTGAAAATGTGCACGCACCTTGTCGCCTCCCTCCTCGATTCGGGCGACCTTGGCGCCATATCGAATCTGGATCATTCCGCGTTTCTGTTCCTCCTCGACAGCATCCAGCAGGATACGATGCAACGTCGTGCGCATGACCCGCACCGCAGGGTAGCCTTCACCCTCATCGTAGCCAACCTTGATCTCGCCAAACTTGTCCCCATTCTCCGCGATGGCGACAAAGCGCCGATAGGTGAATCCATCTGCTCGGAGACGCTCGTATACGCCATGCCCAACGTAGCGATCCAGGACTTGTAGACCATTTGGACCCAATCT
The DNA here is from genome assembly GCA_008802785.1 of Symmetrospora coprosmae. Lineage (NCBI taxonomy): Eukaryota > Fungi > Basidiomycota > Cystobasidiomycetes > Symmetrosporaceae > Symmetrospora > Symmetrospora coprosmae. The sequence goes on along the minus strand of VUYT01000028.1, from coordinate 183,193 downwards.
GATGGAAGCCCCGCCTGCGCTCGGCGAATCCCGGACCTCGAAGAGTGTCGAACGAATGCCGTGCTGGGCAAGACTGAGGGCTAGACAGGGGCCTGCGATGCCCGCGCCGACGATGAGGACACGTCGAGCACTGGTTGAGTGCGCATCAGGCACACCGGACGCCTGTCGCGTCATCATGTGCTTTGTGCGTTCCGAGTGCCTGAGGTGGGAGTCTGAGATGACTGGCAGCGAGCGAGCCAGCAAGAGTTGGGAGCGGAACCGTACTGAGCACAGAGGTGAAAGATGAGGGACGAGCATGAGAGATAGAGGGAAAGAATGCTCTTATCACGACAGAGGGAAGGATGGCAGAGAACCGACAGCATCAGCGACGGACCTAAGCACCGGCTGTCCGTAACCCTCTGCATCTATTTTTTGGAGATCGAAGACGGGAATAGCGGGCTTCACTTCAGCCTGAAGAGCTACTTTGCAGCACGAACACCGACATCAGCACTTCCTCGAAGCCCGTACTGAACGGTCGCCGCGGTCGATGGTAATCGGACAACGAAAGCACGCGTTGCAGGGGCCGCATCTAGGTAGACGTATGGGACATACGGGTGAGGGGGGGTAGACGAATAGAGGTGGTTAGACAAGAGCATGATGATTCACATCGCTCCTCGTCTCGAAAGCAGCAGGGTCGTCGCGCTATGTACAGAGCAGTGTCAGTCGAGGCCAGCTAGACTATGCAGCCTCTTTGTCCCGACGTAGGGTAGACCAGCCAGCGAGTCGCTGTTTAGAGAAGAGCAAGACCAGCGACAGCAGCTCCGAGAACGCCGGCCACGGCGCCTGCGGCGTTGCGGCTGGCAGCGCCAGTGGGCGAGGGGATGATGCTGGAAAGGGAGGCGAAGTTGGTGTTGGCGGCGGGCGCGGTGGCAGTAGGGCTGGTGCCGAAAGGGCGGCGGAAGAGAGCAGGCACAGCACGAGAGTCAGCTCAGCAGAGAAACAGAGGACCGGACGTAGAGACTTTGACTGACGCTGAGGTCGGCGAAGTGGTCGACCGGGCAGAAGTGGAGGAAGTCGAGCGGGAAGTGCTCATGCTCGAGCTTGTTGAGCGGGACGAGGTCGACGAAGTGCTAGACGACCTCGTGCTCGAGCTCGAGCTCGACGTCGTGGCAGCTGCGGCAACGCCTCCGACGCTGTCGGAAACAACGGGATGAGGATCAGCGACACTGTCTGTAGCGACGACATGCTCCTGGAGTACGCTGCAGCCCACGTGGTCTGGACGTTGGTCAGGCACGAGCTAGCATTGGGCAGCGCGGTGGTGACAGTCCTAGTGAGGCTGAGTGCCTTTCCCTCTCCGTTCTCGAAGAACGCAAACACCTCGAACTCGGTCCCCTCAGCAAGCTGGAGAGTGAAGTCGTAGGCTGCCGCATCGGGCGTAGTGATGCCCTCGATGACCTGGAGAGGCGAGTAGCCCGCAGCGTCGGCGAGCTGGACTGTCCCGCTCCGGGCAGAGGCAGGAACGTCGGCCGTGGGCAGGAAGAGCACGGTGAGGGGTCTGCAGGAGAGGCGGGTCGCGTCAGTGTGAAGGCACAGCAAGCAGCAGGAATACGGTAGGACGGACCGAGTGTTGGAGCTATCGAAAAAGAACATGTTGGTCGACTGCATGTCGTACGGTTTAGATTGGCGAGTCCATGGTCGAGTCCAGGTCGAGGAATGTTGCCATTGAAGGACGCGACGGGTGAGGCGCAAACGAGCAACAAGGCGAGAGACAGATGGACATCAATCAGACACTGCAGCATGGCGAGGAGAGACGGGCAGGACGCGGCACAATGCCAGCGACATGACGCACCTCGCACTGGTGGAGCGAGCCGGGGATGGTCCCGCGCAGCCCGTTGAGCTGGGCCTTTGCCATCCCAGCGAGGAGGACGGGACCAGCGAGGGCCGCGACGAGGGAGGCGGACGAGCGGTGAGAAGAGAGCATCTTGTAGGTATGTATGCGTGTGGGTGTGAGAAAGAGAGAGTGGGGTCTGCGCTGGCAGCGATGTGTGCGATGTGGTACTGTGCTGGTGTCGGATGAGGGAAACAGACGGGAACCGCAGGGGCTGCGACGGGAAAGGCAGCAGCGGCAGTGCAGGGCAGGGCAGGGCAGGGAGGCAGAAGGCACGCAGGAAGCGCTGGCTTCCACCGCGGACGCATACTACGTCAGGAACTGGGGGTCGCGGCCGTGCAGAGCATCAATGACAGCGTCTGTACAGTGTCCTGCTCTCTGGCTTGCACGCTGGTGCGAAACTTCCTCAGTCCGAGTCCTGCATCCAGGCGCTCGGTGGCGAACTTGGCTGCAATGTGGTCATGCAGGTCGGGGCGGCAGCCTCAGCCAGCTATGATGTCGGCTACGGACCTGTGCTCGTGTACACCTCGCCTGCGCACCAGCCACACGGACTCGCCCGTCTCCGCCTTGACTTGACCTGACCTGCGCGGTCACATGTGCTTGCCCGCGCAGTTCGGCGGGTAGGCTGCAAGCAGGACTGGGACTCGGTCATGACCCCGACCGGCTCTTTGGCTCTTGCGGCCGCCTCCTCTTTCTCTGGCTCTCTCCCATTGTGATATAGCCATCTCCAGTCATGGTCGCCGACATCTTGAACCTACGCACATCCCCCAAGTCCTCAAACGCAAGCTTGCCGGACCCTGCTGCTGCCAGAAATGGTGACGAAGCTCCTGGTGCGGCCAGTGGTGGAGACACCGCTCTGGCCGAGCAGATCCTCGAGGGCCTGAGGAAGAAGGAGCTCGTCGTTCCTGGAGAGACGAGCGAGGACAAGGAGTGGGCCTATGCCAAAGAGATCACCACAAGTGAGTCCAGCACTGCTCTCCCATCCCTGTCGTTTCCCGGCCCGGCTCTTTGGCTTTCCATCCCCGTGCCTGCGTTGGATCACCGGAGATCCGTTCGAGAGCTGATTGCCAATCATGCGGTAACGATCATACATGGAATCCAGTGGTACTGTACGACGACAAAGGTGAGTTAGCGAGATAGGGTAGCAGCTGGAGCCCGTGTGCGGCCGCTAGAGCACGTCCACTTCCGCAAGCATCAGGAGCTGACCTTACCTCACAGGCCTCGACATCTACGACAGAATCACGCAAACGGACGACTACTATCTGTATGGTTCCGAGTTGGCCATTCTTCAAAAGTACGGCAAGGAAATCGCTGGCCGCCTCTTTGCCTCGACAAAGCTTCCCGGCTGCTCCACAACGAACATCGACAATGTCCCCGCGATGGGCTGCTCTTCGGACGTCTCATCTGACAACTCGAGCGTGTCTACCCCGAAGTCGTCCCCGCGTCTGGAAGAAACCGAACAGGGCGAGGATGACGCTCCGCGAAAGGAGGACAGCTACCGCGGTCTGCAGAAGAAGACTGACGTCAAGGAGAAATGGTACGTGCACGAGATGGCGCAGATCTCCCTTGCGCTGACTTTGAACCTCTTTGGCTGCCTCCGCAGGGGAGACTCTGCCGTCGGTAGGAACAACTTTGGGTGAGTTGGCGGTCGCCGCGCTCCTATACTGGCAGACTGCCAGGAGCTGACAAAGCAGCGGTATTAGGGTCAACGGCAACCTCGGGCTTGATGAGCAGCACAAGCAGTCGTACGGCTCGGTCATCGAACTTGGCGCAGGCTCGCTCAAGAAGACGAGCGTCCTGCTGCGTGCACTTCACGATACCCTCCTCGTTCCCGATGATACCGCTGCCGAGACCAAAAAGCCACAGACCAAGCTGTCGGGCTTGACGTACTACGCTCTCGACCTCGAGCACGGTCAGCTCGAAACGACGCTCGCCCAGCTGGAGAAGACCACGGGCGAGGCAGTCACCACACAAGGCATAAACCGAAGCGAGACTTCCCCGGTCCCTGCCTCGGGCTCACCGAAGATTGTTGCTAAAGGTATCTGCGCATCGTACGATGACGCGCTTCCTTACCTCAAGGAAGGCAAGTACGACAGCAGCGGCTCCTCCTCGCGCAACGACCCGAAGAGCATCCTCTTCCTCGGTTCGAGCATCGGCAACTACAGCCGGAGCGGCGCCTCTGACTTCCTCCGCAAGATCAGCGAAGATGCCATGTTGCCCGGTGACACGATGCTCATTGGCATTGATGGCTGTGACGATTGTGTCACGATCGAACGCGCATACAACGACTCGCTCAACGTCACGCGCGACTTCATTCTCAACGGAATCGACCACGTTGATGCCATCCTAGGGCACCCGGGTTTCAGCCAGGATCAGTTTGAGTACGCCAACCGCTACAACCAGCCTAAGGGACGGCATGAGGCGTACCTCCGCGCCAAGGAGGACTTCGCCGTCAAGGTCAGAGGCGGAGAGGAAATCAAGTTCGCGCGAGGCGAGCTCGTTCGCATTGAGCGCTCCTACAAGTACACCCCGCACGAAGCGGCAGCTCTGCTCGCATCTGCAGGGCTTCGAGTCGTCCAGAAGTGGACGGACGACGAGCGGACTGGCGGCTACTCGCTCTATCTTGTGGAGAAGCCGCTCTTCTGGTTCCCCAGTACGCTCGAGGCCAAAGCAAAGGGTGTCAACCCGTTCGGCTTGCCCAGTCTGCAGGAGTGGGATGCGCTCTGGAAGGCCTGGGATTGTGTGGTGAGCACTCCGTGCCTGCAGGCTTGAGAGATGCCCGAGACTCACATATAGCATACCTTCTAGACTCTCTCAATGATCCCTCGCGATCTGCTGCTCACGAAGCCCATTGACCTGCGACACATCTGCCTCTTCTATCTCGGGCACATCCCTGGTTTCCTTGACATTCACATGTCGCGCTACCTGAAGGAACCCTTCACGGAGCCTGCGCACTACCCGGACATGTTCGAGCGGGGCATCGACCCGAACATGGAGGATCCTTCGAAGGTTCACGCCCATTCTGTCGTGCCCACGCGCATGGAGGACTGGCCGAGCGTCGATGAGATCGTCCAGTACAGAGACCGTGTCCGCAAGAGGCTGCACAGCATCTATACCGAGCGGCTAGTGCACCCAAAGACCACGGACCGTCGTCTGGCACGCGTCATGGGTATGGTATACGAGCACGAGGTCATGCACCTCGAAACTTTGCTCTAGTGGGTTGCCATCCGCGTATTCTCCAATTTGGGAAGAGTGCACAAGCTGATACGGCGATCTTCCTGCAGCATGGCGGCCCAGATCACGCCGGGCAAGCTCCTCACTGCGCCGGGCTTTACGGTGCCGGACTGGCCCGCTCTGTCAAAGCAATGGGATCGACAAGTCGCCGCCGAGAAACGCTCTGCCCGAGACGACCTTGTCATCAGCTATTCTGCCTCGAGAATCACGATCGGGCACGATGATGACGATGCCCTCGACGCGTTTACAGCGTACGACGCAGCCCATACGTTTGGATGGGACAACGAGACACCATCCCGTGTCGTCGACGTCCCGGCTTTCAAGATCTCCCAACTGCCCATCAGCAATGGCGAGTACCTGGCCTTCTACCGCAAGGCTGGGATGCCAAAGGAGCTCCTGCCTGGCTCGTGGTTGCAGCGAGAGGACGGAAGTGTCGGCGTGCGCGTCCTCACTGCGCCGGGCGTGGTGCCGATCGAAATTGCACGAGACTGGCCGTGCATGGCTGCGGCCAAGCAACTGTCGCAGTACGCAGAGAGTGTCGGCGGTCGTCTGCCGAGAGAAGGCGAGCTGCGCAGGTGGCATGCAGACCATCCGGTCGACCACGTCGGCGCCAACATTGGCTTTGCCAACTGGCACCCCACTCCTGCGCGCCTGCCTGCTCCGACTCGCGACACGGGTGTTGCAGCGCACGCGAGCAACGGTGGCGTCTGGGAGTGGACGTGCTCGACCTTTGACGCACACGAGGGGTGGAAGGCCTCGGAGCTGTACCCGGACTACTCTCGCGACTTCTTTGACGGCTGTCACTGGATCATGCTGGGTGGCAGCTTCGGTGAGTTTGAGGATGAGTGGCCTGCTTGCAGCGGGCGTCCTGGCTGACCTGAAGATCCTGTCTTAGCTACCATCCCACGGGTCGCTGGCAGGACCACCTTCACCAACTGGTACCAGGCTGGGTACCCTTACGTCTTTGCTGGTGGGCGTGTAGCATACGATGCGTAGGCCTGAAGATGAAGCCAGATGCGTACAGTGCGCATTCGCAGTGGGAAGAATCACGTGCCCTCGCAGACGCAGAAGAAAGCAAGCACAGAGGAGAGCAGCAGCAGCAGCGGCAGCCTCCTGCAGTGCCATGTATCGTTCTCGCCGTCTAGTCATGTTCAATATGTGTAGCGCTAATAGCTTGGCCGCGTACCCAATATTGCGGCCTACACGTCTTTGACCCCGCTTTCGACGGCTTCCTCTGCCCAGGTCATCGTTGCTCCTCAAATGCGCACAACCGGAAAACCGTAAAGACTGAAGCCGATACCACATCAGGATCCCATGGCAGCCTACTCTTATGCGCCCTTGCAACCGCTGGACGGCAATTCGGCCGCCTCGCTCCAGAAGCACGAAGAGTCGAGCCTGCTTCTCGGGACGTATGCGGCGCACTCGTCGGGCCTCGTGAACGGCGTCAGCCTCGACTGGTCCGTCAACGGCGGCGCCGCGGATCATGCATGCGGTGAGGCTGCCTCTGCCACTCGGAGCTAGAAGCGCACCTACTCTGGCGTGGAGGAGCTCGTCGAGCGCGAGCCAGACGGGAGGTCGTTACGACTCGCTGACATTCCCCTTGAGCGCAGACTACTGTCGCGTGCACGAGGCCGAGTGCTCCAGGACTAGCGTAACGACTACGTGAGGGCTACGGATTCTCCTGGTGCCTGGAACGAGGCCCGTCGGGGCGGGGCGGTCTACAGGACGAGCAGAGCTGACAGGGAAGCGCGACTCCATCCCCGCCCGGACAGATGCGAGCGGTGTCGAGAGCTGAATTTGGAATGGTAAGCGCCTAATGTCCTCATCTGTGGCACACTAGTCATCTATGCTGTGCCAAAGCTAGCTCGCTCTCACTGCCCTTGACGCCGCACCTTGCCCGCAGTATCGGACCCGATATCGCTGGACGCAGCAAGTCCTTCGAGACGGTGGATCAGACGCTGTGCGTGCCGCTCTTCTCACGACTGCTCAGCAACCCATCATCTGAGCTGACGGCTTGCCTTACCCTGGCACACAGCTTTGTCTCCGCCCCAGCTGACGGCGAGTACGAAGTCGGGCAAAGCGTCACGCTGCGGAGCGAGCACAACCCTGCGCAATGGGACCGCACGGCGCACATTGTGAAGCGCGTCATCTACCGACCCGTCGCGGTTGTCCTCGACAGCGAGTACAACATACCCGTTGGCATTGACAGCGTCAGACCCTACCCGGAGCGGTGGCCGCCGGGCGCAGCGGGCTCGACGCACCTGCAGCACCCAGAGCTGGTCGGGCCGAATCCAGCATCGCCTGGCACCGGCGCGAGCCAGAACCGTCAAGCGCAACCACAATCTCAGCCGCACCCACCGCAGAACGGAGGGACTGGCCCTGCCACCTCGACGTCTGGCGAGAACGGGGAAGTGCGGTTGGACTCGGCAGGCCCGGCAGCGAAGATGGAAGAGGAGTCATGAAACAGCCATGGTAGGCCTCGCAGGGGATAAGCTCATGAGAGAATGAATGTCTGCATGTTGTTGTCATCAGCATCGCTGGCTCCGTATCTCTACTTTACATGGGTTCGAGGCGTCGTATCTAGAGACTGCTGCGAACGGGGATGCATTGTTACAACGACGGTATGGAGAAGCCTGATTTCGCAAGTCACTGGGCTAGAATTGTGGCAGCGCGGTCGGGGATGAAATGGGCTACGCTCGTTTGCGAAGCCAGTCCAGCGTGATGTCGATGTTTGCTGAATTCAAGCAGGAAATGGAGTAGATGCTGGAGAGTCTCGCAAGAACGCGATAGAAGCAATATCAGCCCGCCTCGACCACGTAGATCATGCCACGGAACTGATCCCTACCTGCACTCCCGCCCTGACACCTTTAACAGCTCCCTGGAGGCATGGAAGGACGTATTCAGCACAGAACAGGGCGTTATGAGTCACTGGGATCCAAGACTCACAGCCGTTCAATCATCTGCTCCACCTTTAGGGCATCGGGCAGATCGCTCTTGTTGCAGAGGATGAGGGTAGGTATCCCCGCGAGCTCTGGACGTTCGAGGAGCGAGAGAAGTTCCGTCTTTGCGCTCTCCAGGGAGGACATGTCGGCCGAGTCCACGACAAAACTACAGGGCCGCAGAGACGTTTCAACATACTTGTGGAAGGCGTCGGATACGTCCAGATGGAGCCACTCACAGTATCGCATTGGCGCCACGGGCGTATCGCGTCCACATGGATCTGAATCGGGCCTGTCCGCCGAGATCCCAGAGCTTGATTTTGACATTCTTGACCTTGACGACCTTCATGTTGAAGCTGGCAAGTACCGTAGTTGGTGCGTCAACTGCGCCTGTTCTTTCGGGCGTGGAAGCGTCGACGCGCATGCTCACCCGCTGGCATGACATGACACGGATTGGGATGAGAGACGGTTAGCAAGGAGAGTGTAGCCTGCACTGGGCATTGAGAGAGAGCGACGCACACAGTCGGTACCATCTCTTCCGAGAACTGCCCTGCCTACGACGTGGCAAGCGGGGTGGTACGGTGGTCGTCAGGAACCGTCGATGCGGGCGACAGTCCTACTCTGGACCGCTGAAGCAGAGCACTTACCGCCAGGACGTTGACAAGGGAGGTCTTGCCTGGAGCGAGGTTACGCGTCCCGGTCAGCACGTCAATCCTGTCAGCCTCGCTGCAGGCTGTGCTCCTCTCTCTCTCTCCCTCCCGCATCCGCACTGACCAGCGTTCTGCAGGCCGAGCAAGGTGATCTCGAGGGACTTTGTGAAGAACAGACCGCGCAGCCAGTCGAGGAGCGAGGTGAAGTAGCTCGCCATGGTGTGATGGGTGGGATATGTGTGTACTAGGGTGATGTCCGACACGAGTAAAGGGCCAACAGGCACGGGCACCCACTGGCAGCTTCCTGAGGACTCGGCGAGCTGCCCAGAGCGCCCGCCATGTACGGGGGTGCAGCGGCTAGATGAGCGCGCAAGAGCGTTCCTCATCGACGCATCTGCTCAGACGTGCCCCTCGCTGCTGCTGTTCTTCTATGCGATGTACAGCAGTCAATTGCGGACATCTGTCTCCGTGTCGCCTCCCTGCACGTGCAGATGGACGTCATGCCGTGCTGACAGCTCTTCAAGGGAAAGGGGAAGATACTGTAGAGCTTCTGGACGTTGCTTCCTCTTGCACTGACTGACTGACTCACTGAGCGACTAACTGCTATCGTACAGCTGCTCCATACATGGACACGACACTCGCCCATGAACCACCATCAGCAGGAGCGACGGGATGCTCACCGCAAGCAGACGGATCCGTCAAGAGCAGGCCAGGCTGTGGATGCTCCAGCTCTGCACGCGCACAGGAGAGACAATGACACAGCTTCACAGGGCAATGCAGCTCACAGAGCCGTAGCCGTCGACATTGCAAAGTACCGAAAGCAAGGGCTCTACTCGGCCGGCGCAGCCTTTGCAGCCGCGACTCTGTCAACTATCCTGTTGGACAGGAGCAGCTCATGGTCCAGCTGGTGGATCCTCGCCGTCGTCCTCGTCATTGTCGGCGTGCACTCCGAGTACGCCCGGCACATCCAGCACCAGTATGAGGCCGATACGCAGCGCGCAAAGGGAAGCGTCGTTGGTCAGGTGCGTCGCGACAAGGGGGGGTGGCAATGGGGGCACGGGAGCAGCTCGCATTTTTCCTATAACAATACGTAGCACACAAGGCTTAAACCTCTCTCTGACACGCTGCTCATGCTTCCAGGGCGCCGCAAGCGATGGCTCCCAGCCCTTTGAAACGGCCGACTGGATCAACGGCGTCATCGAAAAGCTCGTTCCCATCGTCAACACGGATCTCCTACTGCCCGTCCTCGACGTCCTCGAGGACGCAATGAAGGCAGAGTTCCCAAAGCTCATCAGCGCCGTCCGCATCGAAGGGCTCGACCTCGGGCAGAACCCGTTCAAGATTGTCAAGGTCAAGCGCTTGGACCCGGACCAGCCCATCGCGGAAGGGCACGACCCGGAGTCCGACTCGAGCAGGCATGTCAATCTCGAAATACACTTCGCATACCAAGGGGAGGAGCGTGCGTCCGCCACGGTGGGTGCAGATTTGTGGTACTGTCTGTCTTGTGGATCGCTTGTCCGACTGACCTCCAATTGTACGCCATCAGCAAAACATTCACATGCTGGTCTACGTCGCTGTCGGACTAGAAGGCGTCCAGACCGTCGAGATACCGATATTTGCGGAGCTGTCCTCGGCTTCGGGCGTCATGCGGACCCGTGTCGAGTTGATTTCAGATCCGCCGTTTGTCCGGTAAGTCTTCTCTCATTGGGCAAGTCTGGGTAATGTCCTCTGACTGCATGACTACCCGCACGTAGCCAGACCACTGTTTCCTTCCCGACAATGCCGGAATTTACCCTGTCCGCGCGCCCGCTCAAGACGCTCAACGTGATGCGCCTGCCCATGCTAAGCGATTACGTCCACGCGGCAGTAGCAGACGTGCTTGGGGCCTTCATCGCGCCGAACGCATTCACGCTCGACGCCGCGCGGCTCATCATGGGCCAGGACGTTGATCTCAACACGGAGAGCCAGGGCGTGGCTGTCGTCGTGATCCACTCGGCGTCTGGCCTGAGCGACACGGACCACGGTTCCAAATCAGACCCTTTCGTCCTGTTGACGTGGAGCAAACTCGGCAAGATCATGCACGTCACCCGCGTCATCCGCAACGAGCTCAACCCACGCTGGGAGGAGGTGGCCTTTGTGCCCGTGCCGCCGGATGCCATCAGGGAGGGAGAGAGGCTCAGCCTGGAGCTTTGGGATTCCGACAAAATTACAGCGGATGAGTGCGTGCGACCGATGCCCATGTCTGAGAGCCCGCGGCGCCCCGCACTGACCGTGGGCTGCGCCTCCTGCCCAGCTCGCTTGGCAAGGTTGAGGTGTCGATACAGACGCTGTTCGAAGCAAAGGGGGAGCTGCTTCATCTCGACATGCCTCTGGAAAAGGCTATACGGTCAAGCAACAACAAGGGAAATGTGCGCTTCTCGGCTGGCTATTTCCACGTACACGATCTCAGCAAGGGCGGCTCTAAAGGCATCTCGCCCGGGACAACCATCAAGATGAAGGTAGGCGGAACAGGTGCACCTCTCGTCGACCAGGAAGGGTCCGAGAAGCGCAGCGGACACTGTGAGCAATACAGTCTCTTGTAGCAGCCGACTCTGCTTCCTGTTGCCAGACGAGCAGGATTGGCTAATGTCCAAGCGTGTCGGAAATAGATGCCGATCGCATCAAGGAAACCATGGACGCCAAAATGCCACCCTCGCCAAAGCAGAATAGCGGCATCCTGGCAATCCAGGTCCATCAGCTTGCGGACCTCGCTCTGCCCGCCAAACAGAGGGCACTCAAGCACGGCGCAAAGACAGATACGCACACGCCCTCCACCTATGCACAGGTGGTGAGTCGCGTTCAGCGTGCCGTTGATTGCTACAGTGTCCGGCACATTTGACGCATATGGTCCTGTCTGATCCGCTGCCGCTACTTTGGCGCAGTTCATCAACGATGCACTCGTCTTCAAGACCAGGCTAAAGCGCCTCTCCTCGTCGCCCTACATCAATGCCAAGACGGAAGCCTTCTGCCGTGACTGGACGCGCACCCGCGTCGACATTGTCATTCTAGACTCGCGCGAGCGGGAAGACGATGCTGTGATAGGCATCGTGTCCATGCGGCTCGCCGACATGTTTGCCTCGACGTCTCAGGTCTCGGCGTGGCGGCCGCTCCTCGGTGGAATAGGTGCGCGGCGTGTGCACCTCAGGCATACAAATGATGATTCATTCTGACTCGTCTCCATTCTGCAGGCTCAGGACGGATCCGCGTGTCAATCCTTTTCAAGCCAGTTGATGTCTACCTGCCGCCGTCTCTGCGAGGATGGGATGTTGGGACAGTTCTCATTGAGCGAATTACTGCTCGAGGTGTGGCGCCTGGTTTCCAGGGTGCAGTTTCAGTCTGCATAGCTGGAGCGAAATACCGTGTGCGCACCGATGACTCCAACTCCGAAGATGGGAATGAGACTGGTCAGTCAGCATCTCGCAATGTCGGCCTAGCCATGCAATGCACGAAGGCTGACGGGGTGCATGCGCTTGCGGGCCATACAGTCACTTGGACATGCGATCCGCCTCTACGCGTTCCCCTGCTCAACCGCTATCAGCGAGCTCTTTCGGTTCGGCTCTTGGACACGCATTCAAGCCTAGGTCGCACGAAGAACGTCGGCGAGGGCATTGTCTGGCCCAGCCATCTAGTTGACGACTCCGGTACGATAGTCAGAGTCGACTTGTATAGCGCACACAAAGAAAAGAGGTAAGTGCCTAACCGGGAAATACGGGTATCCGGATGTGTCGCAGCTGACCTTGGCCACAAGGCGCCGGGAGAACCGAGACCTCGACTTGCTGGCTCTGCCCACAAACGAAGCCCGAAGAGAAGATCCGAAAGATGCACCGGATCAGGAAGCGCGCCGCGACGGTCTCCGATTTGGCAAACCAGAGGGTCCGAACGATGCTCTGCCACATTTGGAGATATCCATCCGCTTCAGCCGGGGTCTCTCTTCCCTACACTCCGCTCTGGCGGGCGAGACGGCAGATCCATCCCTTTACGCTGCACTCAAGATGCGCGACTATGCTATCGAGGCAGGCGAGCGCCGACAGGGCTCGGCACGCTTCATGCACCGCGATGGCGAGCAGAGAGCCGTCCGACAACGCCAGATCCGGAACGCCAAGAAGGCGTCGCTCACGCAGGATCAGCTAGCGCAGGAAGACCACACAAGTGCCATTCCCCGAGATGGAGTCGTCAACCTGGGCTACCTTGAGCAAGAGGAAGGTGGCGGCTTGGGCGAGGGGGCTCTTGACGATGTCGACTCGCCTGGCGTACACAGCGCCTCTGGCACTCAGGACGAGGTATATGATGAGCGAGAGTGGGAGGAGGACGCCGCAGACAGAGCCGAGGATGCTGAGCGATACGCACAAGACGATCCGAGGATTGCGAAACGGAAGCAAGACTTCCGCTCGGATCGCATGCACCAGCGGGGCGTCTTCCAGAGTAAAGCTGGTCGCACAACCAAATGGTGAGGTTGATACAATACTCGCAGGACGTCCGCCGCCATGACTAAGGCCAGCCCCTTCTGCTCAACCGCCAGGCTGAAAGACGCCTCGACGCGGAAACTCAGAGGTGTTCAGCGCAAGCTACGACATTCTGATCAGGCGCCTGACATTGCTGAGGAGGGCATCTCCTCTCTCTGAGCTCGCTGTCGGCTAATGCTGTCCCAAGTGTGTCTGTTATATGTTGTTGCTGCACCTAGACCAAGAACGAAGATACACGAAAAGGAGACCTAGAAGTAGGCTTGCAGACGAATAAAGAGCGTGAACGATTCGATACAGCAGGTGCATAAGAGCGACTATGAACATGGTCAATTGCCTCAACTCTAGCATGGGCAAAGTGCATGAAGTGCTACAGATTGCGAGCAACCCTCCAGATTGGCCGCTCAGATGCGCCACCCGAAAATGTCCTTGATCGGAGCAGCTGCGACGGGTTCCTGCTGATTCTCACGAGGCTCCACTTGCTGCAGACGGTATATCCAAGCGTCAGGATGGTACCAGTGCTGCCGTGTAGAAAGTGCACTCACAAGACTTCTGCGGTATAACGCTTGGGGATCGCCTCCATTTTCGATATTCGCGAGAGCTGAGGAACAGTGAGCAAGTCAGATCAGCCATTGGTCGACCGCATCAAGTCCCGAGGAACCGCGATAGACGTACCGCCATGCAGGAATGTCTGTATCTCGGGAACTTCTATGAGGTTGAACGGCTGTTGGAAGCGCTGTAGATCGCTGACGATCCTCGCAATGCGCTGGTATCGGTCAAAGTTGATCAGGCGGAGATCGGCCTCGAGTGGCGATGCTCGGTGGGAGGGGTTCCCATCGAAGCAAAAGGTGATATCGGTCAGGTAGATGCCGAGGAAGGGAAGGCATGGGGCAACGGCGGTCCGAATGTGCGAGCGGTACTCGGCATAGTTTCGACTGCACTCGGTAGCCTTGCGAAGCACTTCGAGGATGGCCTTGTACTTGTTCGAAAGACCTTCCCACGTCTTCTTCAGGCGAGCAATGGTTGACGAGTTGAGGGCAGCGAGGATGGCCATAAGGGTATGGAAGTTCTGCAGCGCAAGGCAGCGCTGTTGACAGAGGGCATATTTAGTACCTGATCTCGGCGCGACAGACTTGCAGCAGACGAGCATACTTACATCGCCAAGCTTGATGAAATACTTCACCAGCGCAGTGCGCTTTTTGGCATCCTGCTCGCTGAGGATGATCTCCGCGATCCAGCCCGTTATCCGCGTACTAAGCGTGCTCATCTGACGGACATTGCTCATCCTACTATTGCTCTTCTTGCCGAAATCCTGTCCGATGAGCTCCTCTGACTGAATAGCGCAGAAGAGCTTCGATTCCATGATGGTAAGCTGACGTGCCAGCTCCAGAGGGTCAAAATCGAGGACGGTGTTTGGCGCAAAAGGTGCAGTGCGTAGCGCTGAATACAGGCTCTTGCTAACGATGGGTGCGGGGGGAAGGGCACTCTGCGTTCCTGGGAAGGTCGCAGAGTTGAGCGACTGGCCATCAAGCACCGGCTTGCCCGCCTTGAGCTTTTCAGCCGAGGCCATCCGTGTGAGGCCCCGAGCACGACCCGCGGTGTGAGAGGTGCGGAGAATATTGCGTTTCTGGATGAGGTCGATAAGACGCTGCGCTGCTGCAGACATTGTGGGCATCATGTGCTCCCGAGTGAAGGATGTCAGAGGATCCAGAATAATGGAGTCCATATCGGGCTTCCAGTGACTCTCGAGCCAGGTTTTGAAGAAGTTGTAGATGCGGAGACGGACTGGAATGAGCTTTTGGGCCTGCCAGACCTTGAGATCCGTCTCGGTCATCGCAGGCCCACTCGGTGCGGGTATCTTGAATCGCACAAAGAGAGCCTCAGTGAGCTCGAGGGGTGTCGTGAACATGCGGAACGTCAAGAAGAACGTGTTCGAGAAGGAGGCATCGATAGTCTGATCGTGAAGAGTCATGCGCTCGACGAGGCATTTGAGCGTGCCTCCCGTAACGCTACCGTTGGCATTAAACGCGCATTCCTTTGCGTGGTAGTCTCGCTCAAGCAGCCAGCCTCGGTTGCCACCGCTGGTCTGCTGCGGTTGCTCGACGACTGATGGCGTCATGGGCGGGCGCGGGCTCAAGGGCGAAGGGACAGCAGCCTGTCCAGCTCCTTCGGATAGGCGAAGGGCCATCAAGCGGTCCGGAGTAGAGCCCGAGCGGGCCCTGAAGTAGTCGGTCCGAGAGGTCTTGCGCGAGCCTGTGGTCGCCTGCTGCTGTCCGCTCGATAGCTGCTCGAGGAGGCCCCAATCTGCCTTCTCATCAGCTGGCGACGGGAATGCCACCGAAGAGCGAGGGGACGTGTCGGCCGTATTGACATCGGATGAGAACGCTGAGCGGTAAGAAGACGTTGCTGTACTGGTCGCTGACCCCCTGGACGATTCATCCCGTGACATGGCTTCACCTCCAGCCTTGTGATAGGGCGAAGAGCCGGCCGACGAGAGCGATGCGGTAGACGAGGCGCCCTGTGAGGTGTTTAGGGGTCGCAGTACTGGAAGTGGACCTGGCTTGTCGTGCGACATGGGCGTGATTGTGCTCGTCGCTGACTGTCCGGAAAAGCTGGGCGGACGAGTACCTCCAGGAGTCGGCCGCCCTTGTATGTTCAGGGTTGATGGCACGGGAACGCCCCTCCGTGTGGACAGACTCGAGCCGGACCTCTCCGGGAGGTGAGGCAAGCCATCCTCAAGGATAGGCCGTGAGCTCCGTCGGGATGGAGGCTGAACGGGAGCCGTCTTCTGGGATAGCTGCCAATCACCGAGCAAGTGCCGGGCGATGTTGTCGTTCGCATCCCCGCTTGGGTTGTGGCTTCCAAGCCGGAGCTCATGCAGACTGTCCCGCTTTGTGTAGGGCGACACCATTGTGCTGTCCATCGATCCGACTCCAGAGTCGATAGCATGCTGCAGCGTGACGTCTTCGTCCGAAGGTGCCTCCTCCGTTGACATTGATTCTCGTCTCGAGGCAGGACCAGTCTGGAGCATATCATCGACTGAGAACGAGACTCCCTCGAGACCTCGCTTCAGGAGTAATGGCTTTGACGCCTTGATGCAGTCTGCACTGGCGCGAAGGATGCCCGTAGCAGCCTGCAATAGCTCCGCATGCTCCTCTTCCTCCTGATCCTGCATGCGAGCCTCGTCGGCGAGGTCAAAGATCGGTGAGACCGTCGTGGCGCGCTTGGTGGCGGCGACCAGCGTCGATGCAACTGAATAGAGGGTCTCGCGATGCCTGCGAAGGTATTTGATGTCCTTGGCGTATTGAGCGAGCGATGGTTGCGCGACGACAGCGTCTAGGATGCACAGGGTCTCGTGAACCATGTCCGTGGCACCACGCGCCATCTCGATGAGCTGAGCGTGAGACGAAGAGTGAGAGGTGCGCGAGTGTGCATGGACCTGCCCAACGAAGGCGGCGATGTGTGACAGCAGCTGATTGTGGATGAGGGAGAGCGCGCGATAGACCTCGACCGGACCACGAGCAATATCCTGGCCATTTGCAGGCGTCAAGGGTCCGGCAGACGAGGACAGGGAGCTGGCCGAGCTGATGGAGTCGTTTGCGGAGACTGGCCATGCGGGGCTCGGTATGCTGCCCGTAGCGTATGCGGCTGGGATGGAAGGGCGCCGCAGCATGCCCGGATGAACAGGCGGGGTGGCGGAGGCGGCGCCTGTCTGACTCGAGGCAGGTGGTCTGGCAAGGAAGTCGAAATTCTTGAAGGCGGACCCGCCTGTGATGGCCGAAAGAGGCGGTATAGCACTCAACGGTGACCCCGCAGAACCGCTGCTGCTTGTCGCGCTCGCCTCCGATCCTTTTCGGCGTTGTTGGGCAGCGATCGTCGCCTTGGCTTCGCTGAAGCTCCGGGCTTTGTGAGCAGCCTTGCTGGAAGTCCAGCTAGCGCTCGCTGCTGGGCCACTATCGGCAGCATGATGCGAAGACGTGGAGGAATGGCGTATGACCCCTTCGTACTGAGAGAACTGCAGGCACGCATCGAGATTCGGTGTCGAAATCTCCTGCAGCCCGAAGACTCGCTCAACATGAGGGTCCAGACGCAGACCGCTGAAGGACGCCGAGTCCGAAGATAAGTTGGCCGTCGAAAAGGACGACGCGGATGAAGTGGATTCGAAGGCAGTGTCATTTATGTTGCTGGGCAAGTTGATGCCACAGCGAGCCGCCGTAGCGAGGAAGTGCTCGACGTTGTTGAGGACACTGTCTGTGAGCTGGACCATGGCGTCGACCTCGATAGCCCTGGAAGCTGGCGAGAGTGTGGGCACAGCAGCGTTCTTGGACTGGGTGACGAGGTGAGCCAGGATGGAGAGGATCTGCTTCCGCTCGCGCGAGAGAATAACATGGGTGCGCAGGATGACCGATTCTCTGGCAAGGCATCCCGCCGCGTGAAGGACGGACCGGACGGCACTGATGAGGCAGGTAGTAGCGGGCCTGTAGTGCGATATCCGGTTTGCTGCCACAGCCTTGCGCATCACGTCCACTGCGTGCGTGATGGAGGCGAGCAAATCGTCGCTTTCCGACATACGGCGGCTCGCATCAAAGGCGGGCGAGGGTGGTCGACTGCTCTCGGTGCCCTCGTTGCTCCTGTCCGACGAATCGAGGCTGTGTCCTCCCAGTGAGGGTGACGGTGCAGATGCTCCACGCTTCATTGGCTGTGCGTGAAGGCGGACCGGCGGTTGCGATGGTCCGGGCGAAGCAGATCTCGAGTCGATGTCGCCCTCAGCCTCGAGAGACTGTGTTGGCGAGTGCCGGGATACAATATGATCAGTGAGACGCCCTTTGCAGGGGACAATACGCGGCACACGCAGCTCACGTCGTCGACGAAATTCGAAGGGAACCACCCTCGCTGGCCATCCAGCTCTCCGTCCCACCATCCACTCTCGTGCTTGCTGACAAGCTTGATGACCTGACCGGCTGAAAAGGATAGGCAAACGCCAGGTGTGCCAGTGTAGTCGTGCTTCGCGACGAGATACTGCTCCGCTGACGAGGCTGATAGAGGAGAGATAGGCGCAGGCGGGAGCTCCTTGTTGCGAGCTGCGGTTTCCATCGTTCGCTGCCTGATTTGGCCTTGTTGACCTCTCTGGTCCGTATCGTGGAGCGAAGACACGGAGGGTGCTGCGAGATGCGACAGCCCTCTAGTCGAAGATGTATATACGGCATCGTACTTGAAAGGGTCGGATGTCTCTGACAGGGCGCTACGGATGGAGCCTGCATCGTCGTTGTCGCCTGCGCGGCCGCTGCTGGCAGCGCTACTGATGGTGGTAGCGCTTGTGCTACCCGTGACCCCCGTCACCGATGCGGTCGCGCTGGCATTGAACGAGCCAGCTGGACGTGCTGGAAAAGCGTAGGTGAGCTTTGCCAGAGATGACGAAGACGCGTGTCTCGAGGCGCTCTTGGCCGAGGACGCCGCTACGGAGGCGTGGTCGCGGTCGTTCGGCCTCAAGCTCGAGCTCGAGGGAGCCGAAGACGCGTCGCTCTCGACGGAAATCATGATGTCTGCACGGAGTTCTCAAGACGGAGCCCGGTGTACGGAAGAACCCTTCTTGAAGCGGAGCCAAGCAGTATAGACGATTCGACTGTCTGTCCCCTTTCTGCTGCTGCTGCGAAGGAAAAGGGTCTTGAAGGTCGCGGATCGTCGAAATCGCGCGCGGAAGGGGGGGTTCGCGGGTGGAGAATGGGCATTCAGCTCGCGAACGGCACCTGGACGAGCAATGTACGAGGAGCGAGCACGGAAAGTGGGGCGACGAGGATCAAGCAGATCAGACAAGCGGCATGGCCGTGTCCTTCGCGCTGTCTCTTCCTTGTCCCAGCCTCCCAGCCCTTTTCCGAGGGCTTCCCAGCGAAAACAAACAGGGCTGCAAGGAAGCCATCCACTCACCAAAAGGGAGATCCCTATAGCTCGGAATGATGTATATGAGAGGGAGTCTGCGAGCTTTCCAAACGTCCATCCAGCCCCTCTCTCTCTCATCAGCTCCTGTTGCTCCTTGGTCCGTTGCTCGCTCTGCTTGTCGCGTCCATTTGTCCCAAAGAGCCGACGCTCGGACCGCGACGCAGCAAGCTTCTCCTTCAAACTCACTCCGAGTGCACGCTTTGAGCTTACTGTACTGTAACAGAAGAGTTGACAGTCCAGATTTCCAGATTTCAAACCCAAAGAGGCGTCCCTTGCACTTTCTCGGGCCGTCTGTCTGCTCGCCGTTGCTGTTGCTCTTGAGCCCGCGTGCGATGCAGGCGGCGGCGCTGCGACCAGGCAGAGCACGCACGCTTGGTCGCAGCAAGGAAGGCGAGGCGATGGGTTGAGGGCTGATGCGATGCGAGGATGAGCACGGTTGAGGAGAGACTGCAATGCTGGCCAAGCTGCACTTGCTGCTGCTGTCGTTGATGCTGCACCCGCCCGCGACGAAATCTCCAGAGTCGCAGGCACTGCGCTGCTCCGAGTCCCTGTAGGGATGGCAGAGGGGATGGAGGTGGAAAAGCAGACTGCAAAGTGTCAGGAAGTTGTCGGACATCTAATTCAGAGGCGCTGTCGCACTCCCGTCTCATCCCTCGGGGCTGCCCTGCACGTCACTGCTTCCTCCCCTCTCCCGCGCTGACCTGCTCGAGGCATGCGCGCACGACGCGCTCCACGGGAAGGAGTCGCACATCGCCCTTGAGCACATGGCAAACGCATACCTTCGGCCCCGGGGGCTGCTCCAGCCGCACAAGATGTCATCTCGATGCGAACAAGCTGCGACTCACTACTCTTTGGCACCCTTTTGCCGGGCACTGCTGTGCTTGGAGGAGCTTGAGGCAGCGGCGTCTTGGAGGGACAGCTGCTGAGAGGGAGTCGGCCAGCGCTGAAGCAATGCCAGCATGTGCCGGTGATCGTCAGAGCAAACTCTGGCACACTGAGGTGGTGCTGCGTGTGCTGCCCTGCCCTGCCCTGCTCTGCACGTCAGACGAGTGCTCCGCCGTGAGTGACCTTCTCGGAATCTACAGCCTTCGAAGAGGACAAGGGGAGGTGCGGAACAGCCGGAGAAGGGAAAAGAGAGCCCGCGACATCCGCCTGGTCCCTCTGATGGTGACAGTCACGACTTCGCGTCCTGACCATCGCTGCCCGCCCATGACATTGGCGATGAGCCCGCGCCTCTCGCCTTCTGAGCCGTTCGCTCTCCTCGTCCGAGCACGGGTGCTCGTATCCAATACATCTCGACTACAAAGACACGCAACGGTAGTCATGGACCTCCTGCAAGGCACATGCGAGGGCCAGCCCCGGCGAAACTAAGGCAACGTGGCTGTCTTGGCTGCGATAATGAAGATGTTCGACCGTTGCACCGGCGGTCGCGCATGAAGGCGAGAGCGCAGGACCGAGCACCCAAACAGCCTGGAGCGCTCGTGCACTTCAATACTTCTTTGAGTGCTTTGAGCACGCTGTTTCGGCGTCGCTAGCAGCCGAGACTCTTGGAAGCTCTCGCATTGACTGCTACACTTGGGCATACGGGAAATCTCGCTGGTATAACTCGAGCGAAAGAACAAGGTCAAGCTACTTGGGCTGATATGCGTCGGCGGCCTTCTGGTACGCCTCGCCGTACGCGGCGTACCACTTGTCTGAAGTAGAGTAGTGTCGTCAGCCGTGGCGATCTTTCGCATCCGGGCGAGACTGATGGGAGACTGACCGACAAGCTCGAGTCCCATCCCTGCAGATATGGTGTCCTTGTTCTCGGCCATACCCTTCTTGACGTACTCCATAAATTCGTCGGTCGTCAATGCGGACGAGTTCTTTTCCTTCTTGTTGTCGTCCGGGTCCTCGCGCTCGCTGCCGGTCATGCAGGGTCAGACGACAATGGGAAGGCCTTTGCTACTTAACGAAGCAGCCTTACCGGTGCAAGTCCGTAGCAACCTGTTTGAAGGACGGCGCATAGGTGGTTCAGCTCGATGCGCGATAAGCAAGTCTTGGAATACCACCTGACTAACCGTGGGTGGGGCAATCTCAATGACGCGTACACTGCTCCCTTTGAGCTGCGTACGCAGGTTCATCGTCCAGAAGTGTACAAAGGCTTTGGTGCCGTTGTAGACCTGTCGAGGCCGTTCAGCCCAGCCCAATCTAAGGCATGGAGGTCACGCCAGGCAGAGGCAGCTCACCGGGTTGATGATGGAGAACTGCATACGTTGCGCTCGTCAGTATGAGCAAGTGCAGGGACTATCCGCACAAGGCCTGCAGGCTGCACCTAGCCCAGCTCACTGGATTGTAGCCAAGCACGCTGCCGACATTAATGATGGCTGAGCTGGGCTTGCTCTTGAAATGATCCAGGAAGCCGATAGCGAGGTGCATGGGTCCGGAAATGTTGATGGCAATCTCCTGGTCGGCCTTCTGCAGGTCAAAATCGTTGACATCGAGCGGTCTCTGCACACCCGCATTGTTGATCTGGAGCAGTTTCGTCATGGTTGGCTGTAGACACTCGAGTGGACAGGGCAATAGTGAGGGATGCTCACCAGGCAGTCGACTTCGGGGTGTTCTGCGATGACCCTGCGCACGAACTGGCTGATGGAGCCAATGTCGCCGGTGTCTAGCTTGTAGTACGCAGCAGCGCCGATTTCCGACGATGTCTCTCGAAGGGTCGACTCGGTTCGACCGACAATTATGACCTACGGTGAAGGCAGTAATACGTGCTTGCTTCGGTACGAGTTTGTGTGCATCGGACAAGAGAGACCGCGGGGACGGTGATCGCACCTTCTTGCCTTCAGAGATCAACCATTGCGAGAGCGCTTTGCCGATGCCTGGAGGTACCGTGAGCGTGCGTCAGCGCGTGTATACTGATAGCCGATGGTCTCGCATGCGAGCGGTGCTTCAGTTGGAAGCGTGCGCCCTGGACTTGCGAACAGCTTTCGCCCGACGCCGCAGCTCAGTACTCGCGCGCCTGTTCAGACTCACCACCGCCTCCTCCCGTCACCAGCGCGCAGTTGAAGTTGAGGCCGTTGGAGGATGACATGCTGCTGCTGTTCCTGTATGCTGCAAGAGACTGGACAGCAGAAAGGAACGGAGGAGCAGGAGTGCGAGCTTGGAGATCCGGCGGTGCTCTCTCACGTCACCGCGCATGCTCGTGGCCGCGGGGAGAGCGCGGCCGAATTCCGAGAAGATCCCTTGCCGGCGATCCCGAAGTCACGTGACTCACGCGAGATTGACCTGATAGCGGAGAAGCCATCTGCAGCCCAGCCTGACAGTGACAGCTGCGGAGGAAGTTAGAGCGGGTGACAGTAGACATCATTCTGTGCCAATATAGATCAGTCTCATCGTCTCTGTGCAGTCTTTGGGAAACCCTCACGGCTCTCATCGACACATCCTTATCTGATTTTCTCCTGCTGCGAGCGAAGATCTCCTAAATTGTAGGCCATATGGGTCCGACACCTCTCGAATGGTGCGAGTTCCGCGCTATGCTCACCATTGCGCTCTATCGTATCGTGAAGTCAGCGGTTCTGTCAGACTCGTTTCAAGGCGTTGGAATCGTAGGCCTCTAAGACGTTGTCGAGGCCCATCGCAGCAGGCCCCCATGGCGCGCCTTGAAGGAGCGACGGAGAGGCAAGCTGTCGAAGGATCGGCGACAGTCAAAGCCGCAGCAGCTCATCTTGGACGGGTTCTCGTGTGAAGTGACCCGTCCGCAGCTTGCATTCGTCCAAGCTTCCATTTAAGCGACACGCATGGCGACTCTTCCCCGTATTCGGCCTGAGAAAGGCAAAGGCAGCTGGAGATGCGATGTGCTTCGCATCGCTGGAAGGTGGATGGCAGCAACGAGCCTACGTGTATATACGTATAGCATAGCTAGCATTGTCCGGCTTCTACGGCAAGCCAGATATGGTGACTTGACCCCCAAGTGCGTGGTTTAGGCGCATGATGAGGGGGCGCTTTCGGGCTTGGGGGCACAAGGCAGAGCCGTCCGCCGGGGCGGAGTGAAGCTCGCTCTCCTCGTCCGCAGAGCAGGCAGGGGATAGCAAGGGAAGGCTGCCCTTTTGAGTGAGCGCATCCCAAGCACTATCACGCCGAGCTCCATCACCTGTCAGTCGCAGCAGCGGTCCTGTGCCATCCCCTTTCAGGAGGGCAAGCCCGAAGCTTTTCAACAAAGCTCCTTAAGAGAGAGGTGAGACGGGCAGAGAGACATGCACGGCTGTCGAGGCCTGGGAGCTGGCTCTACGAGGGCTTCTCAGTGCTGACATCTCGGCTACCTGCACCTCTCGTATCGCACTTTCCCTGCCATGGTTCCTCCAGGTGTCGCAGCCAACGGCATTTCGGTGCGACCGCCCGCCCGCCAGTCTCGTAATTTCACGAGCTCTTCTGGCAGAAGAAGCCGGGACGAGCGAGCAGCCGGCACAGCAGCAGCAGCGGTGACGGCAATAGCACTTCCAGGAGCTGCATCCGGTGATCTGCCACAGTCTCATTCCACGACGACCCTGCTGTGAATGCCTGCATTGGAGCTCGTCGCGTTCTCCGTCGACACCCTCGCGGGCCGGCCTTCCCCATGCAGCCGCAACTCCAGCAGCAGCATCAGCAGCAGCAGCAGCAGCAGCAGCTCTTCCATGGCCAGCAGCAACAGCAGCAGCAGCAGCTTCAACACCAGGAGCAGCATCATATCACGGCCGAGCATCATCAGCATCCTCACTGGCTGAGGTCTCACCCTGCCCCGCCTGCCCCACCACAGGTCGGCGCGTGTGCGACTAGTGTCACGCCTAGTGACGGGACTTCCTCCGGGCGCGCGGCGGCGGCAGCTCAAGGTGCCAGTGGTGCACCGCCGGCGACTGCTGCTGCTGCTGGTGCACAACAAGTTGCCGCAGCCGGCACAAGCAGAACGACAAGAGGGAGAAATGCTAGATCTGCACACTCGGCGTCGGGGTCGGCATCGTCGCCCATCTCCAGGTCGGCTTCAAGATCTACACCTGCTCAAGCTGACGGCGAAGGTCCTTTCAGCGTTCCTGCTGGATATCCCACCATCAATTCTGCCAACTATCAGCAGCACGCTCACACTCTGTCGCAATCAACTTCTAGTACATCGTCCTCCGTCGCGGGGGAGACGAACCATCCCGTCACGCGAAGCGCGCGCCGTGCCCCGCATAGTGCTAACAGGCACAGTCTGCTCCAAGTGCGTCCAGGGCAGATCTCGCTCGGTATACCATACCTGCGCTGATAACTGCGAATGGTTTCGCCTTCCCTAACGTCCGCCCGCAGCATGAAGGCTCGTCCCTGAACGGCGCCGTCCAGCCGCACGACGATGGCACTCATATGCAAGCTCAGCAGAACATCTTCGCCGTTCCTCAAGCCCCCGTCAGCAACCCGCCCTCGACATATACTCCTATGCAGAGTGCCAACCAATGGGGCTCTCACCACTGGCCGGCGCACCCGCACTCGGCAGATTCGACACCTTCCACCACGCCTTCCCCCGTCTCTCCCATGGGGCCAAACGATAGTCACGCATCGCGTTCACACTTCTTGCGGTCCTCTCAATCTGGCTCTGGGAGCTCGCCGATCTCGTCAGCTGGGAGACCGGGCTCATCCGGTCCAGCACGTCGGCAATCACAGCTCAGTGGCCACTCGCACTCGCGTTCGCTCTCCTCGCATAGCATTCTTACACAAGCGCAGGCCGGTTCACGACCTACCTCAGGCCAAGGTCAATCTGCTGCAACATCTGCTTCAGCCGGACACTCCCGAAGCTCCAGCGCGGCCTCCTTCGCAACGCCAAGCTCTTCAGCCGATGACAGCGAAGCGCGACCGACGTCATCTGCCTCCACGGTGCGAACAGGCAATTGCCCGTCGGCCGCTCCAGCCAGCAGTACCGCCGCCTCGACATCAACAGCTGCACACGCCTATCCGTACCCGCGGACAGCTTCGGGCGCCATCCACAAACGCAATAACCGATTAAGCGATGCAGACCGTCGTAAGCTCTGCGAATACGCCGCGCGCAATCCGGATCTCCGACACGAGCTCGTCGGGCTGCAATTCAATGTTGAGCGGTCTACGGTCTCGAAAATCCTGAAGCAAAAGCACAGGTGGCTAGGTCCGACCTCGACCACACAGGAAGATGGCACACAGTCGTCAACTGGCTCATCGTCGCGTCCTTCTAGCCCGACTGGAACGTCGAGCTCCGCCTCGGCCAGTCTCGATGGCAATCCGATGTCTTCGTTGGCGGCGAAAGGGCCTCAAGCTGCCTCCGGTATGGTCAGAGTAGACGCGGACGACGATCCATTGCGGCACATGGCTGCGCGCATGCAGACACAGATGGCGAGGGATTCGAGGCAGGCCAGTCAGAACGCGCAATTCAGCACAGCTTATCCTCAGGGATATGGCCAACAGCAATATTCCAGCGGACAATGGGAGTACGCCGTGTCAGAAGCTCAGCAGCCAGGTCATCAGGGCTTCTCTGGTCCGCAGCAGCTACACGCATCTCACCCGGCATCCGGCGCCGGCTTTGGCTTTGATGCGGGGTCCCTGGCCACGCAAACGCCAGCTCAGCATAGGCCCGCAGCAAGTCAGCAGCAAGCGCATGCAGGGCAGCCACTTGTATCTGCATCGTCTGTAGCGCCAGCTCCCAGTCCAGTCTCATCGCGCATCCCTAATCACGGGACCAACACAACGCATACGCGGATAGGTCGCGGCCGCATTGGGCGCCATCCAGATATGGAGAAGCTGCTTGGTGAATGGGGTCGAGAGCAGACGAGAGCGGGAATCTGCACACCCGATGCAGTTGTCTGCCAGAAGGCACGCGAGATCGCAGAGAGCATGGGTATTGATCATACCCAGTTCAAGGCAAGCGCGGGATGGCTGGACAATTACAAAGAGCGCGGAGGTTACCGACAGGGTTGGTTCTCGTTGGATCCTCCGCCAAATCCGCTGCTACAAGAGCCCATGCGAGTCACAGTCCGTCATCGCGGGCCATACAGTGCTCAAGAGGTCGATGACTCGGTGCAGGCCCCGAATCAGGCCCAGTCCGCGCCTCAGCACCAACAGCAGCAGACGCAGCAGCCGCTTCAGCCAACACAGCTACAACCACCCGAGCCCCAGCTGCAGAGTCGGATAGGGCAAGGAGGTCCCAATGCATTTCAGCAATACCAGTACCCGACGATGGAAGGACTCGTCAGCTCCGTGGACTCGCCGCATTTGCTGCCGATGACCGACTGGGAAGCGATGCAAGCTTTCCAGCAGGCTTATCCTCACAGTTTCGGAACCGGCACCTTCGCCGGTACAGGCGCGTCGAGCGATTTCGCAACGCCCTACGATCTGCGGAGTCGTCTGCCCACCTCGATGTCAAACTCAAGTGCTAGCTTGCCCGACCTGGCCGAGGAGGATGTAGAGGAAGGAATGGCCAGTACCGAGGTAGACAGCTCCTCATCAAGCGGACTTTACACCTCGCAATCTTCGTTTTTCGCTGCTCCGCATTCAAACTTTCATCATCGACAATCTTCTTCGTATTCCACCTCCGACTCGTCGCCCTTTCCCTCGCCGTCAAATGCATCCGACCCTCGCGGAAGTCTTGCGTACTCGCAGATCCAGAGCGGACCACCGATGTCAGGATTTACGGTGCAGCAGCAGGCACCAGGCCCCCTCCCGCCTCATATGACAACCCCAACGCAGCAAACACTCTATCACGCATACCCATCCACCACTTCTTCGTCCTCTTCGTCCTCCGAGTGGGATCCGCCTGCATATCGTGCGCAGCAAGCACAACAGGCTGGTCTCAACTTCCACCTTAATTTAAACAGCACACCGCAACAGGAGGGTCCATCGCATCCACACGGCCTGGCTAACGTCAATAGTCCCATAGACCAGCATAGCACCCAGAACTTTGACGGTGCCACTTTTCCGAGCGGTAGCGCAGATGCCGCCTCTGATGCGCAGCAACCGCAATCAAGCTATTCACTACGCTCGCGCGTCCCGTCAGCTCCTGCACTCCAGGCCACACCGACCCTGCGCCCGCCTAGAACTCGCCAGATTACACAACCGGCTCCTGCACCGCTCGCTCTCCCCTCGAGCCCGCACTTCTTGCCCTCACTTCACCGGTCCCATACGGACCCAATGCCGAGCCAGCTGTCTGCACTAGACGCTTACCCGACGGATCAGTACGCGAACACCGGTCTCGGACTTAATGTGGGCGGAGATCAGGGCAACGGGGATAGCATGCAGATCGACGTCGGGGAAGCGTCTGCTTCGGGCTCTTCCGACACCATCCACTCGGCGCCGCCAGACTTCCGCGCTCCCCCCTTCCACCAGGAGCAGGAGGAGTCGCTATCAGCTTCGCAGAACTCGCAGACGACAGCGACGCACCCCTCACCGACCCATTCTGCGCGGCGGGCGACTGTGTCGATCGGCTCGGATGGCAGCGTATTGGCGAGCAAGGGGCCAGGCATGGGCGGTGGCGCGTCCTGGGTCAGCGGCGCCGGGCAAGGACAGCAAGTCTTTGCGGGCGCAACCGTGTCCACACCCACATTCGCTCATTTTGGTTCGACGGGCGCTCCTACATCCGGCCAGGGTATCGCATTCGACGACGCCTACATTGCCCTGCGCACCGTGATCGGGTATCTGCGTACCTCCGGCACCGGCACGTCAGCGGATGGCGCCAATGTGCTGGCAGGCATTGGCGGAGGTGGTCAGAGCTTGCAGCTCCAGCAGCAACAGACGACACCGCAGCATCAGAAGTTCACCGTTTCGGCTTCACAGGAGCAGCTGGACGTCCTGGAGACGCTAGCTTCCCGATTCAAAAGCGCCTATTCCGCGCGCATGTATACTCTCACTCCGCCATCGTCCACATGAGCACGTTAGGTCCTGTGTAGTCTTTAGAACGCTTCGCTGCGCCTAGATTGCAGTTGATGACGAAGGCCGAGCCATTACCGGTAGAGCTCGCTGAGGGACTATAGCTACATGCATATCGATTGCATATCACCCTTCGTCGGCGGTCTTAATCTCGAAGAAGTTGGTCAGCTTGGCATTCCCCTCCGCATCCGCTTCGCCGTTGCTTGTCGAATCGTGCCCCTCGAACGCCTTTGGCTGCCCGCTCGCCTCCGTTCGCTTGCTCTTGCGCGGGCCGTATTCATCCTCATAGCCTTCATTATTGTAACTCTTCCTGTCCCGCTTTAGAGATGCTCCCGAAGACGCCTTACTGCTTGCACAGCCAGCCCCTTCTCTGTCGTCGCCGTCATCGTCGTCGTCATCGAGCACAATGGGCTCGGCAGCCTTGCCTGACGTAGGCTTGTCGTCAATGACGATGGGTCTGCTCGCTCCCTTGCCAGACTTTCGCCCGCCCTTTGCAGAGGTCGGTGTGGTCCCGGCAATGGGTCTCTTCCCTTCCGCCTTTGCCTGGGAGGCCGGCTTGACCTTGTCTCCGTCGTCTGGGTTGAGGGGCAGACCAAAGTCCCTCGCCTGACCTTCATGGTCATCGCGTTCCTCCAGTTTCGCCTTGCCCTTGGCTTTCTTGCCAGCCGACGCAGGGGCTCCCTGTGCAGTCCCGCCTGACTGCGCGGTCTTCGCGTCCGACGAACCTGCTTCCTTGAAGGGCGAGCTATCGGCTTTCTGCTGCTGCTTGGCGAAGAAGCTCGAGATATTGCCTTTCCGTTCGGCGATGGGCTTGAGGAAGTCCGCCGATTGGTTCCCAACCTTGCCGACTTCCTTGGGGACAATGTAAGTGTCCAGTTCGCCATCGAAAGGCTTGAGCAGGCGGGCGAGAGCATGCGACCAGTTGTCTTCGGATCCGCTGGCGGGCGTCTCGAGCCATGCAAGCATGTCCTCCGCCGAGTCGAGAATGACGGGCATCCTGTCGTGTAGCTGCGCGCGACGAGATGGCTGTCAGCCGACTCTTGGCGCCCAGCGTTTACTACTCGATAGTGCGGATCCACCAACGAAGCTAAGCTGTTTATTGCTGTTCGTTGTGATAATGGTATACGTTTCAAGCGCCTTCTTCTCGCCTTCATATCTATGAAGGTAGGGCTAGTTAGCGAGGGTGTTAAGATAGTGAGTCGGAGCGGGATCTCACTTGCGTCACAGAGTCATAGAGCCCTGCAATGCACATCAGCTTGCCGTCCTTGCGCTTGATGTGGTGCGGGACGCGCTCGGTGCTGCTCTTTTTGAGCCACTCGTAGAAGCCTTCGGCGAGGACGATGCACCTCTTTCGCCCGCGGATGCTCCTCCACATTGAGCCGCCTTCGACGATGGTGTCGTCGCGAGCGTTGATGGTCTTGAGCGAGGTAGCATGGTCGGGCTGCCTCTTCATCCAGTGCGGCACCAATCCCCATGTCATGTCTTTCATGACGAGCTGGGCGCCCGGGACCTCCTTGTCTGATGCCGATGCTGATACTTCATCAGCTGCACTCCTGCTCGAGTCTGCACCATCTTCGGGCGTCTCGTCACTGCTGCTGTCGCGATATTGATGCCTCCGCCTGAGATGTCCGCCACTGGCCCCGCCGCGCAGGACAATGACATTGCGGGTGCGAGGAGGGATGTTGTAGCCCCGCTGTGTCCGATCATTGTAGGCGTCCTCGTCTTCCCATGCTCCGACGTAGGCGTCCATCTGGTCTTCTACTTGGGCGCGAACATGTCCGGAGCCGGCGGTGAGAGCGTACCTTCGAGGTGGTGGCAACAGGCAAGTTAAGGACGGTGCGTCAGCGACGACGTCGGATAAGGGGAGAACTGGTGGAATGCGTATGCGTACCTCCCGCACATCAGATCCGTCCGCGCAGTGATTGCCAATAAAGCCAACGTATCGCTTCCCGAGTTGAACGTTGAGCAGATAGAGCGAAAGCGAAAGCGGAGCATTGTCCGCCTCGACACATCCTCGTTCTCTCGCCGACCTCTCTGGCAAAGACGGAGTAGTAGTGACAGCAACAGCAGCACGTCCGGAAGTGCACACTCGGACCAACTTGCTCACATCACACGCTCGTTTCATAGAGGACGCGCGCACGCACGCAGCATCACCATGGCCCAGGGCTTCAAGGCAAAGCCGGCAGGCGGGAAAGTCCGGTCTGCGGCGTCAGAAAAGAAGGGCAAGGGGACAATGAAGAAGGGCGGTGCGTGGGCAACTGTGTGCACTCACTCCTCCACCTCATGGAGCTCATCGCTCGGACGGGCTTCCCCCTCTTGCAGCCCGAGCCATCCCGCCGAAAAAGAAGGAGCTGGTCGACGCAATGACCAAGAAGGTGCGGCCGCCGCCTCTCAGCAATCTGCAAGGCACGAGGATGGTACAGACTGATGATGGTCTGTCTATGTCACTCGCCCTCACACAGCGCGCGAGCAGCAAACACCACGGTGACCACTTTGAGGAGCTCGCCGCGAGCAAGGTCAAGGGCGCCCTGTCGAGCATCCTCAAGGAGACGGCAGAGCGAGGAGAGGCCATCACCCCGGAGCAGCGGGCAAAGGGACGATAGTGGGGGAGAACGGCAGGAGTATCAGTATGTCTCTCGCTACATGTTGCTTGTCAGTACCACCTCGTCCGCCCGTCGTCAATCAATTCAGGTCTGCTGCCTCTTGGGAGAATTCACGTGGCGACCGACGGAGCTCTTGTCCGTGTCAGACGAGCCGCCGGCCTGGATCAGTACTCTACACACGAAGAGCATCGCAATGCTCACCACAATCATGCCGCTGTATTACTTCCCGTGCTGTGCTTGGCTCGAGACTGACTGTTCCGCTGCTGACCCAACACCGGGCCCTGGGAGGTGGCTCGCTGAGCTCTGTCACTGATTTCCAGTCATTTTCATCAGCTTCGAACAGTCAACGCGGCAGGATGCGGTGCGTACGACCAGCCAGGCAGATATCGAACACCATTCAAAAGCGGCTTCCTCAAGCTGTACCTCCCTCTTTCCTCCTCATCTCGTCTCCATCCTATCCATCACCCTCGCCAGTCTCAGCGCCCTTACACCTGTCCTCCTTCGCACGCCTCGAACCATGTTCAACTGGACTCCAGCCAAGCAGCACCGAGTGCTCACTCTCATCCACTATGCTCAAGTCGCTGGCGCAATTGCCGTCTTCATCCTCGGGATCGCTCGCTTGGCAACGCGCAATACCAGCCGGCCCATGTCCCGCATGGACGTCTGGGGCATCACGGTCGTGCGTGCTGTCGCGTGGGGGATATCATGTTTCCGTCGCCATGATGACTGACTTCCCACCCACATAACTCTTGCACAGGCCGTAAAGTCACTGGTCATCCTGTCCTACGTCATCTTGACGGAAAAGGTCGAGAAGCTCCGGCGATGGGCCTCACTGCGCGCCTACCTCGTCTTCAGCGTCATCGAGTTTGCCTTCTGGATCGCTCTCCTCGCGATTACCGGAATGTCAATCTCCAAATTCTGCGACGGCGCAAATTGCGGTCTGGGCGTCGTGGTCATGCTGCTCGCCATTGCGTTAGCGTGAGTTGCACAAGATTGGCAGACGCTTTCTAGCGCTGACCTGATGGTTTCTGCCATTCCGCAACCGCAGGGGGATCACCTCCATCGCGACCGTCATCTCGTGGAACGAGCGCAGGCACTACAAGCGAACTGGCCAACACCCTTTCGAGGGTCACTACCTGAACCAGGGAAGCAGGACTAGCACGCAAGAGATGACGTACCCGAACGGCTACGCCAGCAAAGTATGATGTGACCGATCTGCCACCTTCACCCTGCACAGAGCCTGTCGGAAGCTCCGCCATGCCGCGACAGATCGTTCCCTTTGACATCCCTACGTGTATCGCGCCACTTTCGTACAGCGCACCGCCAATGTGTAGCAACTCTAGACGAACGCGCACCCTGCAATGACCGTGTCTCAGTGATGCCTACTGGTAGCTGATGAGCTTCCTCTCAAGCGAATGCAACTTCAGGAGCCGCCCTTGCTCGCTAGCGAGCCGCTGCACCGTCGTCAGCACCACCCGCAGCTCACAGTCACATGTTGGTCCGCCTTTGTCTGCACACCAGAGCGAGCGGAATGCAAGCTCACGGGCGGCAAATGATATCGCTCTACCTTTCAGGATCCCAGTCACAAGGGCAGAGTGGCAACTGTTTCCAAGTTCCGTGAAGAGCACGCCAAGATGCTGCAGGCGCACACAGCCCACACCCAGAGGTAGGATTCTTTGACGGATTGAAGCGTAACAAGGCGTCGCCGGGCCGCCCATAAAAGCACGGTCGGGTCTCGCTTGCCTCCACTTCCACATTAACACCCGCCCACTTCCCCATCTCACCCAATTGCAGCCAGATTTCCCAGATACCGTGATGCTCAAGTACACGTACCTCCTCGCCATCAGTGCCGCGCTGGTCGCTGCACTGCCTGCCCGCATCGCGAGTCTATCACACTGGCAGCGCTCGACCCCGGCTCCTCAGGAGTGCCGAAACGTCAACGACTGCTATAGGGATCCGCAATATGTGCGTAGGACTGTGCCTGCTTAGCACAAACCGGAGCTACTGACCCAATCATCGCGGGCCGGCTTCACAGAACGTGGGCAACCCCACCATGCCATACAAAGGGATGACATGCGATTTCGGTACGCTGGGAAACGTCGGCTTAGGTCAGAAGGGCACCTGCAAGGTCACGGAGTGCATTGATGGCTGGACCATCAGTACGGATGGACTCTCATGCGACAATGGTGGCATTCGACACGACTGCCAATCTCGACAAGGTACGGCTGCCACTGATAATGGGTGCGAGTGCCCCGAGGGCTTCGCCCCAGATGTTGATGACAATAACGTCGAGATTCCGAGTGGAGGTTGCTCCCTCATACCTACAGTACCCGGAGGTTCGGGTTGTGTCTCGCCTGGAGCGCGTGCGTGCTAGTGTAGGCGACGAACGATGTTGTACGAACGAGGTGCTGGTCACCCGCTTCGTCGGCATGTCCCGTGCTATTTCATACTGTCAAGAAATGCATTTCTGCGTGCCCTCGACACATCCTCACTGTACCAGCCTGGACGGGGCTAACGACATCAATCGCGGATTGCTCTCGATGCCACCTGCTAGCATCACGACGGAGCGCAGTTGGAGGGAACAGCCATGCCCTCAAGGGGATCTCCCATAGACACGGGGCCGTCATCGGCGAACCTCGCCTCTCTCGCCTCTTTGATCTTTTCTGCCCTTTCCTGCCTCCGTCTCTCTGCCTCGACCTCCTTCCGGATCTCTGCCTCAATCGCATCGACGAAGCTGACTGGCTGCGTTTTGATGCCTCGCTTGCGACACTCCATGTCCAAAGCGAAAGCCGGGAATCGGAGAAGCTCGCACTTCAAGCTACCCTCCGCAGCGCTCACGAGCTCGCTCACTACAGGCGACCCATGGACTTCGATAGTTGTATGTCGGAGAAGCGGAAGTCGAGACAGAGCCGCTATGGCAACTATTCCGAAGATATCCACGTGACAGAGATCCAGATGCAAGACCTCCAGGGTCGGAGACACGTTGGCCAAGAGGGTCTGGTGTGTTCCGGCGTTGTAATTTCGCCCTTTCGGGGAAGTGTACGTAAGTTTTTGGAGAGCCGTGAAACGACCGATGAGATCATGCAGGTTCGTCTTGCTCGATACGATGTTGAGAGAGGTGAGGTGCCTCCCGAAGGCGTGTGCGACTGGGGAGAGGTCGACCCAGTCGGGCATATTCTCCCATCCTTCCGGCATGATTCCCACTGTCATAGCCTGGCTCTCAGGCAAGGAGTAGAAGACGCTCAGCATCGAAAAGGACACGAGTGCCTGGTCCGCCTGGGAGCCGACGAGATGGACAAGCGAATCCCCTTCGATGTTGGCGTTGTCGAGCAACAAGCTCGTCATTCCAGCTGGCATCTTTGTCTCTGGGGCATCCCGACCCTCGTAGGCGTAAAGGTGATTATCGAGATACCCGATGCTGAGGTTGCCTCGGAAATTCTGAGGAATGCAGAGCATCGGGTGATCTTGTGGCCCGCTGTGACTGATGCTGAGCGACACCGTGAGGTGCTCGAGGCGAGCTGCCCCGCAGAGGAGATCAGGCGAGGGTCGGCACTTGCGGCAGTCCTCTCGGTGAGGCCCGTCGCGCGCGCAGAAGATCTCGGCGCGAGACAGCATTGGCACGCTGGCGACGACGGCGGCGAGATCGCCTGGGTAGGAAAGTTCGAGCGCAAGGCTGTGTACGGCCTGACCGAGTGCCGCGTTGGCAATGAGCACATCGTACAGCTTGTGCCAGTTCGTCCTGGGGCTCTTGGCGAACGTGATCGCAAAGGCAGGCTCGGCAGGGCAGTTGTGTCGAAAGAGCGCCGGCTGGGCGATATCGCGTAGCGCCTTGCACGTCAGGGACAGTGCCTTGAGGGTCTGTGGGTCAGGCTTGCTCGACAGTTCGAGGGTCCCGTTGTCCCTGAATTGAGGAGGTGGTGCGAAACTGTCGAGGACAATCTTCTCCCACAGCTCGGTCGGCAGACCAATCGCGGGGCCGCTGATTCGGCACTGTGAGGTCGCCATCTGCTTCGAGTATCCGGACAGAGCAGGTGTGTGAGGGTTGTGATCCGTTGTCAAGACTACCGAGTGGGAGAGGGACCGTGCGGAGACGAGCAGGACGAGCGGGCAGTCGCAGGAGGGGTAGCGGGAGGAGGATAGTCAGTCTACGTAGCAGGAGTGTAAGGTCGTCTGATGGTATATCGGACATGCCGCCATCGACCAACCTTGCCGCGAGCCGTTCTGAAGGTCCTGCTTTGGTCGAGCGCGTCCGTGGCGTTATAGGGCGGTCTGCAGGAGGGGTCAGACACGGCCACCCGCAACTACCTGATCAGCGTTGGGACAAACATGCACCACTTGCGTACTCTTCGCATGGACAGCTCACTGCTCTTGTCTCGGTTTGTGCAATTCCAGACTGTACGCTGCTCGGGATGTGCGTCTGGTCGACCTCAGCAGAGTGGGAGGACACAGAGGGTCTCGCCGTCGCCAACACCGCGCAACAAAAGCATGGCCGACTGGACGCCTCTGCGAGCTCTTACGGGCCAATTGGGCTCCAAAGCGCAGTACATAGGTGTCCATCGCGTCTTTTCGCTCGTATCGCTCGTCGGACCGGTGACGCATTTCGTCAATGCGCCTTTCGGACGCTTCAGCTTGAGCAAGTCGAGGCTCAATGTCAACGGCAATATCGGATGGGTGGGTGCTTGCTCGCTCAGTTCTGAGATCGCGCTACCGCTGAGCGACATGGGATCGCAGTTCATCATGGAGCTGGTCTCGCCGGTGACGTTCGGCTTGAGCCTTCTCGGGTCATTGCTCGACACGTCTCCCTTGTCGATCGCTTCGTCCCTCTCTATCGGCCAAGACGCATGGATCAAGGCATCTTCCCTTACAACGCCAACCAAGATCCTGGCCGTCCTGTATCTGGTGCACTGTGAGGCCGATCCGACCAAAGCCAAGTGGCGATCCCTGGGTGGAGGCACTGACACCCTACGGCAGACATCAACCGCTCCACAATATCTTCGCTGCGGACACCTCAGAAGCGGTCGCCGATGCACATTAGCGTCCCTTTATCAGGTCAGTCCATGATGCGCGCGGTACTCGCGGAAGCCATACCGAGACGGCGTCTCTCCTGCAGCGGTCGCCTTCAACCTCGCCAACGGCTATCTCATGGGCGCTTGGCTAGGCGGACGTACTTCTCCTCTGACAGCAAAGACCGGAGCAGTCCCCGAAGTCGCTCTGCACAGCAAGCTCTTCTGGTTCGGGCTCACCCTCTGGACGCTTGGGTTCCTAGGCAACCTGGTCTCGGACGAGATCCTCTATGACTTGCGCAGGCCGAGCAAGGGCGAAAAGGGCCAAGAGAAGCCAGCTCCTCGGTACTCTATCCCTCGCGGCTTCCTATACGACTGGCCTCTCGGCGGGATCAGCTTTCCAGCCTACTTCTGCGAGTGGTTCGAATGGCTCGGTTTCGCCATTGCGGCTACATGCCTCTCGCCTGCACCCGCGCTACCTGCTGCGAGCACGGGGCATGCTGCATCTGCTATCATATCAGAAGGAGCGGGCAAAATTGTCGAGAGCGCCAGCGCGGTCCTCCTGCCCGCAGCACGGAACAAGCTCCTCGAGTCGGCCACCTATCTCACACCACCGTTCCTCTTCTTCTATGCTGAGATTGCCAGTGAGTAGGATCCGTTGCGAGGACCTGTCGATTATACTAAGCCTGTCTGCCTCGCTCTCGGTACAGCCATGCTGCCGAGAGCCCTCAAGGGACATGCATGGTACCAAGACAAGTTCATGAAGGAATTCCCGCGAGACCGAAAAGCTGTCATTCCAGGCATCCTGTAGTCTAGAACGGGTCTACTACGGGTAGCCGTGTCCGCACTGCCCGTTCTCATCTGAGCAGGCTAGCGACATCACCGCACTTGAACAGCGCATCCATCTCATCTTTGAGCAGCTCCGGCACTTCGGACGCCGCGAAATGTCCACCCTTGCTCAGTACCTTGTACGTCTTCAGATGCTTGAATTGCCCCTCGCAGACCTTCTTCGTGGCCTGTTTCAGTATGCGTAGGGATGGCCACGTCAGCTGTCGGCGCAGGAACCCGCGGTTAGGTGTGGCTGGGGCTTCTCACCCAGTTGAGATCGTACGGGCCGATCGTGATGGCAGCAGGCTGGTTGATGGGGTCGTCCTGGATCGTGGACATGCCTGGGAAGTCATTGTACATCTGAAAGTAGTTCCAGAAGGACGAGGTCGTCGTGCCTGTAAAGTAGTAGAGCAGGCTGTTGGCGATGCAGAAGTCCAGGCTTGGCTTGGTCTCCGGTGCTGTCCAGCGGAAGAGCTTCTCCGAGATGTGAACGATGGTCGCCATCGGAGAAGTCGCGAGAATGGCGCCCATCGTCTATGAGCGGGACAAGGCAGTTTACGATCAGGACAAGACGGCAATTGTGAAGTTAGAAGGTCAACGCAGCGCACGTAGGGCACAGTCGCGTGCATCATGAAGTACGCATAGCCGTTTCGCTGAAAGTCGGCGCCTCGCTCGAGTCCCCTTCTCTCGTCCTCGGTCAGGTCCTCCTCCTTTTCGTCTGGATGCTTGAGCTGAGAGAAGTGGATGTTGTTGAGGTGAATTGCCTTGCATCCGTCTGGATGCTGCACCGCAAGTGCCCTGACCACTCCTTGTCCGATGTCCCCGCCTTGTGCGACATACTGCCGGGCGGACAGAGACGGGCGGGTGTCTCAGCGCAGAGACCGTCGTACGCTTCTTATCCCGTATCGCCCACCTTGTCGTACCCTAGCGACTTCATCAGGTGATGACACCCTGTAGCAAAGGCGGTGACATCATATGCAGGGACGCCCGACTGTCGCCCTGCTGCGACCCTGGGCTTTGAGGAGAAGCCGAACCCGACCATGGAGGGGACGACTAGATGGTAATCATCTGATAGAAGCGGCAGAATCTTCTCGAATTCTAGGAAAGATCCTCTAGATGGATGCAGGCGGGATTTGTCAGACCCGACCGCGCCTGTCCCCGCAAAGTGGTCTGGACGCACGGCCAGCCGTGGACAAAGATGAGGGGAATGGCGTTCTTGTTCCTCGAAGGCCGATGTACATAGTGAATGCTAGTCGTGTGTCCGGGTGCTTCGAGACCTTCGAGGTCGAGCGTGTAGTGCTCTCCCATGTCCTTCATCTTGGCGGTCCACTCGGACCAGTCGAAGCCGTCCTTGAGACGCTCATGCAGCTTGCGAACGATGACAGGTGCGAGACCGTAGCGGAAGTCGTCCTCGGCTATCGAGAAGGGGTCCTCGAGGCACGCGTCATAGAAGGAGCTGAGGTCCGTGCTCTGTGCGATGCGCCTGACAGCTTCAAAGTCGTACTCGGGGATGTCAAAGCGTTTAGCAGGGTGGGACTTGATGTCGGGCATGGGGTGCTCGGTGCGTCAGCTTATGTGTGTGTATACGCAGCAGATTGTCGTTAATGGAGGGGACGTCTCTCCCAGCGTGGCAGTGGCGGGCGGTCTCCCCGAGCAGGGACTCTGTAGTATCGTGCTTTTGCTCTTTTGCGCACTTTACGAAGCAACAGCACCGGCAACAGCGGCAGCAGGAGCAGCAGTCAGATATGAGTGCAGACGATCCAATGCCGGCGTAGGTTTACATGCTTCGGTAGGAGAATTGTCGAGTCCGCAAGAGGCTGACCGCCCGACACCTCTGCAGGCTCCCGGCAGGATGGACAGAGCACACTGCACCGACAGGGCACGCCTACTACTACCACGCAGAGTCTGGCACGTCGACGTACGACAGACCAGATGCAGCAACACAGGGCGTGGTGCCGCCGCCGCCTCCGCCGCCGCCTGACTTCCCAGAGGGCGAAGAGAATGGCGAGAATGGACGCGCAGCAGATGCCGCGGTCACGGAGGACTTCATCGCAGACGCAGCTGCAGGGACAGACGAGCTCGAGGGAGCTGCACGCACGAGCAAGAAGGAAAAGAAGCCCAAGAAGGAAAAGAAAAAGAAGGAAAAGCCCGTCGACAAGCTTGCCATCGAGGGCACGCCCTGGATCCGCGTCGTCACAGACGCAGGCAATGTCTTCTTCAACAACCGCGCAACGCTCGCGAGCGTGTGGACAGTACCCGAGGAGATCGCGCAGCAGGTCGAAGCGGCTCTGGCTGCGCGAGAGCGGCAGCAGCAGGCTGCTGCACGCGCAAAGCACGAGGCGGAAACACGCCAGGCTCGCTTGTTGCAGGAGAAGGAGGAGGAGATGCAACGCTTGCGCGAGGAGCTGGAACGCGAGCGTGAGGCAAGCAAGAAACGCAAGCTGGAGGAGGACGAGCAGGCCGCTCAAGCAGACGCCGAATCTAGCAAGCGCGCCAGGCAGAGCGAGCAGGTCAAGGATGCGGACGCACCGGGCGACGGACGGGATGCACCGGAGGCGGAGGACGATGAAGAGCAGCATGAAGCTGAACCGGAACCTGAGCTCCAAGAGTGGGAGAGGGACGAGCTCAGGAAGAAAGCAGAACTCGAGGCGGAGCTGGCAGAAGAAGCTCCTGCTCCGGTACCGGTGGAGGAGAAGCAGGAGGCTTTCTCGTCCGATGAAGCAATAGCGCTATTCAAGGTAGGTGCCCAGTGCTGTTCTCATGGCCGGGCTACTGGCTGGTCTCGCATTCATGTCTTACTTTTCCAACCCGCGCAGACCATGCTGGCCGAGAAAGACATCAATCCTATGAAGCCATGGGATATGGAGTTACCCAAATTCATCAACGATTCCCGTTACAAAGGTGAGCACCAACGATCGTCGCCCCATTTCAGGAACACAAATGCTGATGCAGTTGTAATACGGACGCAGCTGTGAGACAGCTAAAAGAGCGGAAAGACTTGTTTGACGAGTTCTGCAAGCTCAAAATTCGCGAGAATCGAGCGAAGAAGGCTGCCAATGGCGCAGCAGCCAAGGTGGATGTGCGTGAACGGTCGACCGTCTGCATCTTCGCGTTACCCTGGCTGACCCGACGAAACTCGACACAGCCCGCGTCCGCCTACCGCGCCCTACTCATGGCAGAAGTGACGTCCACTCGCACACACTGGGAGGATTTCCGCAATAAGCACAAGAAGGAAGCGCGCTTCCGCGACTTTGGGCGAGACGACCGGGAGCGCGAGCGCGTCTTCCGGAACTGGCTTCGCGAGCTCGGCGAGATCAAGCGGGCGGATGCGCAGAAAGCGGAGGCGAAATTCACAGAAATGCTCGAGGAACACTTTGCACGCGCTGGTGTCACGCCAGCAGAATCGGCACGCTGGTCTGATGTCAAGGGCCAGCTGAGCAGGGACCCGCGATACGGCCTTGTCGCTTCATCAAGTCAGCGCGAGGAGGTCTTCAAGCGCTTCATCAAGCAGCGTGTGGACGTGGCCGCGAGCCAGAGTGCGCAGAGCAAGGTGGACCCTGGGGAAATGGCGCGAAAGGCAGCGGAAGACCGCAAGGCGAGGCAGGCGGCATCGCTGAAGGAGCGAGAGGACAAGGTCAGGCGGGAGCGCGAAGCGCAGGATCGCCTGGCGGGCAGGAGCAGAGCAGAGGCAGGACGAGAGGAGTCTGAACGAGAATACAAAAATCTGCTCATTGACGCTGTGAGAGACCATGAGGTGGGTTCCCGTGTGCATCTATGTTTTGAACCCCGCTCCAATGCTGATCCTTTGCACCCGGCTGCATCATGCGCCTAGGCTAAGTGGAGCGATGTCCTCCCAAGTTTCGAGAAGGACGCTCGCTTCACCTCGTCCAGCCTTCCGCTCGCACACCAGCGGCGTCTCTTTGACGAGCATCTCGACAGCATCTATCACAAGCGGATCGGTGCGCTCGAGGCGCTCTTCGCGCAGCATAGTCCATGGCTCCAGACATCATTCGAGGATGTGTATGCGTCCATCTCGTCCGACCCGCACCTTACGCGCCTGGGCCTATCTGAGAGCAAGGTGGAAAGGCTGCATGAG
Source organism: Symmetrospora coprosmae (assembly GCA_008802785.1). Lineage (NCBI taxonomy): Eukaryota > Fungi > Basidiomycota > Cystobasidiomycetes > Symmetrosporaceae > Symmetrospora > Symmetrospora coprosmae. The sequence continues at coordinate 142,660 of VUYT01000028.1, read as the reverse complement.
GACTGGCAGCGGCGGGGCCTTGCTCAGGCCAAGAAGGACTTCGAGGCACTGCTCAATGAGAGCAGCTTTGTCGATTACTGGGGCAAGCTCAAGCAGGAGCACACCAGCAAGGATGATGACAGGGCGAAGGGCCTGCTGGGACCGGGCGAAAACGACAACGACGAGGAGGACGAGGCGCCCGAGGATGAGGCCGTGGATCTGCGTGCCATGGCGGCTCAGATAGATCTGAAGGAACTGCACGCCGTGCTGAAGGTGAGTTGCATAGTCTTGAAGTCTGCCGATGCGGCCTCTTGCTGACCGCTTCCACGCCTTCTTGTCCGCCTCTACAGCACGACAAGCGGTACGCGATCTTCGAATATGATCCTGCAATGCGTGAGGAGATGCTGCGAGAGCATGTCGACCGGCTCTCGCGACCCAAGAAGACTGTGCATCAGCATTAGAGGTGTCAGCACCTGCAAGACACACTGCAATAACAATAGTGTCTGACTGTTGGTCGCTGCCTGAGCTTGGACAGGAGGCCCTGTCGGTGCTTGCGGTAACAGCGACACGTGCCGCCTGGGTTCCAAATCTGGGGGCCCGATGCGGGATTCCCCGCGGGAATGCGGGGATGTGGCGCGTGCCTTGGCATACAACGAACCATAAGGAATGCCAACCGCGCGCAGGAAGTCTCGACGCTGCATTGGCGTCCTGTTGAGAAGATCGGAGAAGCAGAGCGGACGGTGATGCATCAGATTTCCTGTGTCAAGGCACGGAAGAATCAGTGGCGGAAGTGCTCATACGAAGGCGAACGGGCGGCGACAATGTAACTCTCTGGTACTCGCATAACGGTAGCCGTGCTGCACAGTCACGATTCGGGAGTCAATGAGATCACAACATGTTGATTGTGGAGAGGAGCTTCTGCAGAGCGTCTGCATAGAAAAGCTGAACCTGTTCCTCCCTAGTCTCTCTTCTCCTCCTATTCTCCATACTTTCCGCTTCCCTCCTCAAGAGCCCCACACTCTCCAGTCGCTGTCGCTCCTTTCAAGCCTTCGCCACCCTCCCTTCTCTGATCCTATAACCCTCCTGTTTCAGCAGCTTCACGATGCTATTGACGTCCTCCATCATCCTCGGAGCCGCTCTCACTGTGCGGGCTGCCGCGACTGGACCCAACCGCCTCAACACACGCCAGCAGGCACGACCTGTCTACCCGCCAGCAGATGAGCTCTCGTTCGTCGTCCCTCCACCTGCTGCAAATGGCGGCGCCAGCGCCAACTGGCAGAGAGGCTTCGAGGCTGCTCGAGATGTTGTCTCGCAGATGACTGTCGAAGAGAAGGTGCGACTACACGCGCGCGATATCAATGCGCTCTGCTCAGGAGATTGACGTGCCGTCCTGCCAACAGGTCATGCTAGCGACCGGTCAGTCCGGCCGATGCATTGGTAACACAGCCGCTATCGAGAGACTCGGCATTCCCCAGCTCTGCCTTCAGGATGGACCTGCCGGTGCGTGCCTCGGCTTTGATCATCGTTGCATGGGCTGTACCTGATATGGAGTCTATCCTCGTCACTAGGGGTTCGACCTGCGCGCGGTGTTACTCAGTTCCCCGCTGGCATCACCACTGCAGCCACCTGGGACAGAGACCTGATGTACGCTCGTGGTAAGGCCATGGGACAGGAGTTCTACGACCAGGGCATCGTGAGTCCTCGCATGCTGCATCGGGCTAGTGCACCACCGGTCCGAGCCTGATGCCCTCTCCCTCTCCCAATACACAGAACGTCGCCTTCTCGCCTGTGGCTGGAGGTCCGCTTGGCCGTGCCGTACTCAATGGCCGGACCTACGAGGGAGGTGCAGTTGATCCATACGGAGCGGGCCAGCTGGCTTACTACGACATCAAAGGCCTCCAAGACTCGGGAGTTATCGCCACGGCCAAGCACTTCCTCATGTACGAACAGGAGACGGCGTCAAACCGCTTTGGTCAGCCTGTGCGGGGCGGCGGCCCTCAGAACCAGCTGCCGTATGACAGCGTTGTCGACGACAAGACCACCCACGAGCTCTATCTGCGCCCTTTCGCCGAGGCTGTTCGAGCGGGTGTCGGAGCTGCCATGTGCTCTTGTAAGCAGATCTACTAGTGCCGGGACGTCCCCGACCCCAGATGGCTGACGCCTTTCCTGCGACTCACGCGATTGCAGACAATCTCATCGTACGCACTCCCGTTTGCATTGATAGAGTCTGTAGATGTTCCGCTGATCCCCTTCATATGGATAAACAGAACGGCACTCACGCATGCGCCAATTCGGAGACGCTCAATGGCCTCCTGAAGACCGAGCTCAATTTTCAGGGCATGGTCGTCTCTGATTATGGCGGTGCGTCTGGGATCGCATGCCCGTCCACGAAAGTATACGGTTGATTGACGCTCTTCGCCCAACCATCTTAGCCGTCTGGGGAACTGTCTCGTCGGCGTACGGCGGTCTCGACCTCCTCACGCCCGGTCAGGGACTGGGGGGCTTCTTTGGCAACTTCTTCAACCAGGAACTCCTTCTAGCTGTCCAGAACAGTACCCTAGACGAGGCTCGATTGTCTGACCAGGCTATCCGGGTCCTTACGCCATACTACGCGCTCGGGCAGGATATTACTCCGCTGCCGAGCCCGGCTGTGTCAAGCGGATCCGTCAACCCCGCAAATGCCCCGCCTGCCATCTTCAGGAATGTCCAAAAACCCGAGACCGTCAGCCTTGTGCGACAGATCGGAGAGGATGGAGCGATCCTCCTGAAGAACACAAATAAGGCTCTGCCGCTTCGTCAGCCTCAGCAGCTGCTCATCGTCGGAGAGGACGCAGGTCCGAACCCCGGCGGTCCCGGCTCAGAGGGAAACTTTGGCTCCGACAATGGCAACCCCCGAGGCACATTCTCGCTTGGGACCGGCTCCGGCTACGCTTTGCCCAACAACCTCATTGATCCGCTCGCTGCGATCAAGAGCCGCGCCGCCCTCGACGGTACCTCAGTCAGCTCTATTCTCAACAACACCAACATTGCAGGTATCACCAGGCTCGCTCGCGACGCAGAGACCGCCATTGTCTTTGTGGACGCAATCACTGGACAGGGGAATGACCGTCGCGACCTGGAACTCACGAGGAACGGCACTGCCATCATCCAGGCCACTGCCGCTCAGTGCGATAACACTATCGTGGTCATTCATGCCGGAGGAAGCGTCAACCTCGAAGCATTCATCGAGAACCCGAACATTACTGCGGTTGTCATGGCGCTCATGCCTGGAGAGCAGACCGGCCCGTCCATCGCTCGCCTTCTCTACGGAGACATCTCACCTAGCGGCAAGCTTCCCTTCACAGGTAAGGCGTGACGTTCTCTCATTATATTCAATAGCGCGGTCAGACTGAAGAGCCCCGCCCATTACTCCCAGTCGGCAAGTCACTCGCCGACTACCCTCCCAACACGATTGTTCGTGACCCGGTTCCTGAACCCCAGACGGTTTTCACGGAGAAGCTCCTCATCGATTACCGCTGGTTTGATGCCAAGGACATCACGCCTCGCTTCGGTGAGCACTCTATTCCCGTTGACTGCCACTCTTGCACCGGGCTGACCTCTGCCGTCCCGTAGAATTTGGGTTCGGCCTGAGCTATCCAGCTTCACATTCGGCAAGATATGGCAGGACTACAAGACCCAGCCGGACAAGCTGGCGATTCAGCAGACGAACGAGAGATTTGAGGGTCAGAAGAAGGGTCAATCGATCTACGATGTCATCACCACCGTTTCTGCAGAGGTCCAAAACACTGGAGATGTGACGGCCTGCGAGGTGGCCCAGCTCTATGTTGAGATGCCGCCCGCCGAGAACCAGCCGCCGCGCCAGCTCAGGGGCTTCTACAAGGCCAAAGCAGTCACTCCCGGCGAGAAGAGGATTGCAACGTTCCCGTGAGTCGGGAATGAGGATTGCTCTGCTGCGCATGGACGAACATCGACTGATGGCATCGAATCTCACCCGTAGCATCCGCCGCAAGGACATCATGGTTTGGGATGTTGTCAAGCAGATCTGGACCCTGCCTTCGGGCAACATCACCTTCAGAGTTGGCTCGAGCTCCCGGAACCTTCCTCTGGTGAGTTCCTTATCTGTGAACAGCGCACCTGGTCCACGGACTGACAACCTCTCTCGGTTCATACCGCTACAGTCTCTCGGTTACGAGATCAAGAAGTAGTGGTGCAGTCCTCAACCTGACCACTCCGTGGGAAACAGTCCTTCGATCCTTCTCCTCCATGGCCACAGGGTATATCCGGCTTTCCGCGTCTTTGATCTTCATATGTGCATACGTGTTTCTCTCTGTGTCCTCGTGTGTGTGGTATACCCCAATCAACGACCCCCTTCATGCGCAATACATGGCAGCCAGCTTGGCTAAGAACCAGAGCCGGAGCCACGGCGATTGTCTTGATCTTGATGTGGGTATTGCTGCTGCGTGTACTGCTGTTGTGGCGGATACTGCTGCTGATGTTGTGGTGGCATCGTGTTGGCAAGCGAGGGTGTGGCAGCCGAGCCCGGACTGCCGTGAGATTGGGCTGCAGCACCGTCATTGACAGACGCGCCTTGAGACTGGTCTCTGTCCTGATCGTTCTGCTGTGAGCCAGTCTCGTCGTCCTGCTCGTCCGCGGAACCGGCTTCGGCAACACCGCCCTCTTGAGCGTCAACATCCATCTCGTCCTTTGGAGCGGCAGTCCTGCAGACCGACACAACACGCTGTGAGCAATGGCATCCAACACAGCAGTGTACAGGATCGACCTGACGCACTCTTCAAGCCGCTCTACACCGGCGTAGTACTCTTTGGAGCCGAGGTCGACGTGGTACCTGGGCGAGACGCAACCATTCAGTCCACCAATGGTACGGCTACGCAAAGACCGCAGACCGTATCTGCTCCTCCGCGCTGCTCACATCCCCGTCGAGTAGTCCCATTGGGGGCCTCTGCTCCTCCTGTGCCACCGCAGCAGCGAGTTCCAGTTCGACGTGTCTGTGGCCACTTGCTCTTTGAACTCGGCCATTCCAGGATTGGCACCCGCAGCAGGATCAAAGGCGTTGATGGTGATGGTTTTCGAGACATGCGATGCGCGAACGGGCGCCATGTCGCCCTCCCATCTACCTCTCTCTCTTCTTCTGAATTGGCACAACGAAGACCTCTATTCGCCCTACAACCGACTGGCCCATTCCAGGTCCTGCCTGTGCTCCATCCACCACTTGGCCGCAGCTTCCCTCTTCGTCATATCCATTCCAGCCGCCAATGTCTTGAACAATATCTTGACAAGCTCATTCCGGCTTTCCATGTTTCCGGCCTCTTCCTCCTCCGCCAGGAACCACAGCACCCGCTCCGACAGCGGCTCCAGCCAGCACAGGTTGACCGTTGCCAGCTGATCGATCAAGACCAGCAGGAGATGACCGCGAGGTGTCCGAAGGATGGCATCCTCCGCACCGAGTGGCGGTGGAGCCTCGTCCAGGCGTGTCGGCTCGTCCGGGATGAGTTTGTCGACCGCCTCGCCATGCGTTTCCCTCCTTCCGTTACTGTCGCCCGGATCACTACCAGTAGCAGACACACTTGCCAGTGTTTCTCGCTCAGCATGTCCCGTGGTGATCAGCAAGGCAGGATCGACCGGTGCGACAGGCCGAATACTCGCAATGCGATCGAGGAGAACGTCTAGGCAGTACCAGGCTAGTGCGTCTTTCCCCTGCGCTGATAGACTGGTGGTCATCGTCGAAAAGGCAAGCCGGAGCTGCGATATGGATAGCAGATGCGGATGGCTGTTGACCAGGGAGTCCGCGTACCAGGGCGCCAGCTCTAGGCTGACTGCTTTCTTGCGAGCAAAGACGGCCAGTAGGACGGAGTGAGCCGCTTCGAAAGTGTCCAGGTATCTTTTGCTCTCGAGGTATCTGTCGACCAGAGCGATTCAGCTCCCGGTATCGTCACCGTAGCTGACAGAGGCAGCCCGTTGAATTGGCTGTGGACTCCAGCAAGTTCCAGGGCTTACGGCTTGGCCACAGGCAGCACAGATGAAACGAGGTATTCATCCGGAAGCGCAGCAATGATCTGTTCCACGGTGTTGAGATAATACGTGACGGTGCTCCGGCTCACGTTGCCTTCGACCGCTGCAGCCCGCTCAGTCTCGCTCTTGAAGGTCGGCGCGAAGCTTTCTGCGATTTGCTCGACTTTGCCTTGCCCTCCGCGCGCTACTAGATCGAGCGATCCAAGCCAAACGCTGCGATATGCGCCAAACGAGTCCATGGCGAACTTGATGGTGATGAAGTGAAGGCGTGAGAAGGTTCGGAGGGAACAGGCCGCCAGATCGAGAATGATAGCGTTTGGTGGTCGGTTGGTTGGCAGAGGCATGGAGTTGAGAAGCGCTACCAGAGATGAGTAGAGCATTGTCATTGTAAAGAACAAAGTCTTCATGACCACCCAGGGCGCATCTTGCTTGCGTGTTGCAGGGTGTAGATCGTCCAGTCCGGCAAGGTCCGACCATTTGCAGCTGGCCCAATCCCTCTGCACATTCCAGCAGACTGTCTCTAGTGCTTCCATACTGGAGATGAGTAGCTGAAATGCGGCCTCATCCGTGATAGATTCGATGACCTTGCCTAGAACCCGTACGAAACGGCCGAGCAGGCCATGCGCTGCCGAGCCTGTCAAGCTGTTCAACAGCAGAAAGGAGGACCCGGTCTCCTGTGCGTTGGGGTGCGTCAGTCACTCGAAATCGGCATCACCCATTCTGTCGACCCACATTCCATTTCAACCCTTCGCTCGCTGCGGACAGGTCGTTGCCAAGGCTGTCGAACAGACGCCCATCCAGAAAGCAGCAGCGGATGAAGCTGAAGGCGAAGTCGAAGAAGCTCTCCGTGGCGAGTGCATGTAGTCGTTCTGAGGGGATGTCGACCAATGTCCCGGCGGCAAGCCAGGCCAGCAGGACATCGTCCAGTGTAGGCGGCGCGTCCCCCCGATACTGCGGGAACCTCGACCCTGCCCACAAGTCGACGAGCTGTTCCTGTGACGTGGTTGCAATCCCAGACCAAGGCGATGCCTCTTCACGCCGTTTGGCAGGAGGGATCTCCAGCAATGCTTGCACAATGGCAGTTCCAACGACTAGCCGGATGCCGGGCGCCGCGTCACCATTGTGGAGGATTGGCCAGAGCGTTCCCAAGCTTTTAGATACCTTCCTTCTGGCCCTCCAGCCTGTCCCATAGTCTCCCTGAACCTGATCGAGCCGTCCAGCAATGCCATGCCGGACAGCTTCCAATATCCGCCGGCTTCTGTCGAAGCTGACTGCCGGAGTCGCGGGCACGGCCGAGGTGGTCGCTGCATCGTTCTCGCTGCCGTCCTGAGTGTACCAGATAGGTGACGATAGAAGGACAGACACCAGATGTGCGAGCGCGGTATCGTCTAGGAAGGTGATGTGCCTGGCGAGGGATGCCAGCAGGAGCGTCACAGAGACGCCGGAGCCGGCGCTGCCGCTGCCCGATGCTGCAGCCGAAGAGCTCGGAGAGCCAGGAGCAGCTAGAAGATCCGCAATGAGAGCTAGATGCTCATCGTAAGAGTAGATCGCATCCATATTGCTGCATTGAAGTCGCGGTGTGGAGGCAACCTGTGTCCAGGGACGAAGTCACGTTGCGAGGCGCGGGGCAAGGACGCAGAGACGCAAGGACCGAGTGAAAGAAACGACAAGCTTCCATTTCCCATCCAACCGTCCCTACTGCTCGTTAGACACAACGTGCTAGTGGACGAATGAGTGTACGCAGGTCGCGAGCGCAGGGGGAACGGGTGTGATGATTTGATTAAAACACTATGGTAAGCGGTTCCACAAGGCAGTCTAGGCGAGATAAGATATTGCGATTGGGAAGAAAAGAGGGTAAGGATGGTGCGAAGTAGGCCATCTATGGCTGCTTTCCTCTCCGAATCTCCATCTACTGCGGGCGCGAGGCCGAGCGAGCGATCGTGGCTCCGGCCTGGGTGGCCTCTGAAAAGCGGGAGAAGGGTCGGATCAGTGAGGAGCAAAACTGCAAGACGACGCCAAAAAAAAAGGGGCCAGGCTTACGGTACGACGAGAATCTTTGCAGATCGTTCTGCGACACTGAGACCTTCTTACCCAGACCGAACCTGCCAGTGACTGCGCGCTGCAAGAAGGTAGTGCGATTTGCGTATGCCTTCTGGTTGAGCGATGCCGCGCGCGACTGGGTTCGGACGAGCGGAACACCAGTATTCTGGTCGATGGCGGCCGCGCGCTTGGCCTGCTGGTTGCTTCGGAACGACTTGATGAGGGCCTTCATGGCAAACTTGATCAGGTCGAGAGGCAGGAACCTGGGAAAGTAGAGAAAAGAATGCGTAAGTGATGTGCAGCGTTCTTCAGTTGGCCTGGTTGCCTGTCACGCACCAGACGATGTTCCAGACCCAAATAATACCCTAAAACGTTAAAACGCAAGGACAGCAGACGTTAGCAAAGTGCAAGACACCGTTTTTTCGCGCTGCTAATATGGTACGCACGATCCATCCGCCGCTAATGCCACGAATCGCAGTAAAGCCCCAGTTGGCAAAGGCTGCAATGATGCACGCCACCAGCTGGGCCAGGCAGAAGGCGCCCATGAGTGCGAACGACGGTCGCTCCATGAAGAAGAAGCCGTGCGATCGGGTGACAAAGATCAATGCCTGCGAGATCATGGCGACCTGCAGGTAGATGATCATGTGCATGTGGTCGTCGTTGGCCTCCTTGTACGGGTCGACACCGAAGCTGTCCTCGAAGAAGGTCGTGTAGACAATGACGACGAACAGAATGATCGTCGACAGAGCCAGGTAGAGACCGTATGCAATGGCATAGGCGAAGCTGTGTCATGCAAAGTCTCCGCGTCAGTCTTCGTCCTCTTCTCTCTTTTGCCACTACCTCCTTCTACTGTAATTTTCTACTTTCTACTATGTCAGGCAACTCACATCTCTGCCAGATCCCACGAGTCGGGCGTGTTCGATGGCAGCACTCGGTCGACCGAGAGCGTCATGATGGTACCGTCGTTGAGAATGGCGATGATCAGAACCATGAATGGCGGGAAGTCGAACTTGAAGGCAAAGGCCATGACGGCGAAACCGACAACAATTCGGATCGTGACGGCACAAGCGTACTGTTGGCAGACATATCGTCAGTCTTCGTCTCTTTCTCTTCTCACTCCCTCCACTCTTTCTCCCCTACTCACGATAGCGTAGTTCCTCATCCTCTGGAAGATGATTCGCGACTGTCGAATGGCGTGAACAATGGTCGAAAGTCCCGGCTCGACAAGGACAATATCGGCAGCACCTCGGGCAGCATCGGTAGCACCCTCGACAGCGATACCGACGTTGGCGCGCGACAGTGCCGGGGCGTCATTGGCACCGTCACCAGTCATAGCGACAAGGTGACCAAGACCCTGCAGACGCTTGACAATCTCATACTTGTGCTCGGGGAAGACACCGGCAAACCCATCGGCATCGAGAATCATCTCGTCGAGCGTCAGGTGCTTTCCTCCAGCCTCGGGCCCGTCCTTCAGCACCTTCGCCGGGTACATGTGGTCACCAAGACCAAGTCGTCGACCAGTCTCCTTTGCAATAGCCAGCTGATCACCGGTAACCATCTTTACCTTGACACCAAGGGCCATGGCATCGTCGATGGTCTGCTTGGTGTCGTCACGGGGCGGGTCATAGATGGCAAGGAGGCCAATGAGCTCGAAACCGTTACCCTCGGCGTCCTTGTCGTTGGCCGGGACGTCCTCGTAGGCAACGGCAAGTGCTCGGAGACCTCGTCGGGCAAACTCCTCGACATCGGCCTCAAGGGCGTTCTCGACCTCGGCAGTCTTGTTGCGCGAGCAGAGCTCGATAATGATACCAGTCATTCCCTTGGTGACTCGCTTCATCTTGCCGCTCGACTCCTCAATGTAGGTAATCTCGGTTCGCTTGTCGACGGGGTTGAACGGCTTGAAATCGAGAAGCTTGATGCCCTGGCGAGCCAGCTTCATGTCTCCGGTAGCGCCAGTGACACAAGTGTCAATGGCGTCCATGTTCTCGGTTCGCGAAGCATAGGCGGCGAGGAGCACAACCTGCTCGCCGTCGAAGTGCGAGTAGGTCTTGATAGTGGCTCGGTCGATGGTGAGCTTGTTAGTAGTCTGCGGTAAAGAGAAGCGCGTCAGTCAATGCTAAACAGCACAGTGACTTGACTCGGAACTCACGAGTGTACCGGTCTTGTCAGAGCACAAGATGGTGACACCGGCAAGCTCCTCAATAGCCGTGATACGGGTGACAATGGCCTGGTACTTGGCGAGCTGCTGAGCACCGACGGCGAGTGTGACCGAAAGAACCGTAGGCATGGCAATGGGGATACCACCGATGAGGAGGACGAGGATGTTGTCGATACCTCGTCGGTACCTGTATCGGAACCCGGCGTAGAGGACAAAGATCTCGGCGAGAATGAAGATACCGATAGAGACCAGGCAGAAGGTACCGATCTGGGCGAGAACCTTCTGCAAGTGTCCGGTCGAATCGTTGTCCTGTCCGACGAGAGTCGCTGCTCGGCCGAAGAAAGTGTTGGCACCGGTAGCAATGACGACACCCTCTGCCTCTCCCTGCTTGCAAATGGACGAGGAGAAGCACTGGTCTCCGACCTTCTTGCCCTGAGGAAGCGACTCTCCGGTGAGACCGGCCTGGTCGATGGAAACGTTGATGGCGTCGTAGAGTCGGCAATCGGCGGGGACAATATCACCGATCTTGAACGAGATGATATCTCCGGGGACGAGGTCGGATGCCTCAATCTCCTTCCACTCGCCATCACGGCGGACCTTGCCCTTGGGGGCAAGCGAGTCCATCAAGGCCTTGACGGCGTTACCGGCGTTTCGCTCTTCGATGAATCCAATCTGTGGGAGATGGCTTGCGATCAGCAGAGTCCGGATAACACTCTGAGTAGCGGTTTGGGTAGCTCACAGTCGAGTTGATGATCAGGAGGAGGACGATACCGATGAAGTCCTGCCAGTCGGGCGGGCGACCCTCGCCGTTCGAGAGAGCGATAGCGACAATGGCGGCTCCCTCCATGACCCACGAGAGCGGGTTCCACATGAACGACAGGAACTGCAGGATGGCGCTCGTCTCCTTGGCCTCGAGCTTGTTGTGGCCAAAGATGCCAATGCGCTCGGCGGCCTCGGCCTCAGTGAGACCGGTCTCTCGGGTCCTGTAGTAGTTGCAGTGATCAGCAACGGCCCTGCATGCCCGCTGCTAGGAGGGCAACGCTCGACTGACTGGAGGAGAGTCCAGACATCCTCGAGAACGACCTGCTCGAGATCGACCTTGTCCTTGTCGTACTGTGTGATGTGTGTGATGCACTGTCAGTATACGGTCCTCCCTTACATTGCTACACTGCCCTCGACACCCGTCGAATCGGTTGGGGCAGCAGGTGGAGAAGCTTCTCCATCTTGCATGATGGGGGAGACAAGGACTCACGAGATCCTCAGCGCGAAGCTGGATCGTGGACATGTCAACGAGAGCATGCTTGGCGTCGTTGTTGTCTGCGTGGGCATTCTGTGCGTGGTTGCAGGATCGCGCAGACGCGGAAGGCCCAATCAGTGAACCGTTCCAAGCGCTGCTTCTCACCCCTATCTCCAGGCGAGGCCACTGCGGGCCCGCTTGCCAAGACGACACACTCACATCGGCAGCATCGAACCGACCAGCCTTCTTCTCAGTGACTGCCTTGTCGCTGACAATCTCTGGGTTGTTCCCTGCAGCGGGAGCCGCTCCCTCTGGCGCGACCTTCTCGCTCATCCTATTGCAGCGCCGGTGTTGTTGATGTGGGTGGGGCTCGGGTGGTAGGGACCAACAACGGCGTTGACCGAAGCGAGAACAGTCTCTGACTCGGAGCGCTGTGACCTGCTACTCTGAGTTGATACTGCTGCCTGCTTGCTTGCTGTGTGTGAGTGCCCGCAAGGTGGAGGTAGAAGAAGGGAAGAGAAGCAGGAGAGGGCGTCAGAAAAAAGGGAAGCTCCTCCAACTGGCCGCTGCTGCCGCGCTAACGGACTGGTGGGCGCACACACACTGCCCTGCGGCCGGGACTGGGGGAAGGGGGGAAGGGCAGGGGGCAGAAGACAGACTTGGGTATTTTGGGGACAGTACGTGCGAGTTCGGGAGACGGAACAGTAAAGGGCACGGAGAGTCTCGGTCTTCACTCCGCTCAAAGTGAGCTCGGAGGTGGCGCCGAGAGGCATGCTCGCAGCCAACCGTGCAGGACGGGATTGGCTTCCTGCGAGCGCACAGCCACCAGCAGACCTCGCATCACGCTGCAGCTCTGCAAGCATGGAGAGGCTGCTGTGATCATGCTTCTGTCTGCCCTAGACGTGCTCAGCTCGTCCTTCAGAGCGTGTCGAGCTCGACCCGCGTTGACTGGGGCTGACTGCGGGACCACGGACCACGGACCACGGACCACGGACGGCCCGAGGCGCGATCAAGGCGGCAATCGAGGTGACAGTGCGAAATTGCGCTCCCCAACCTCATCAAGCGCCAGAACTACCCTTTAGGCGTCTTTACTTCTGCGACCAGTTTTGCCCCTTCCATTCTGGGAAGGGCGACGGGCAGCCAACCCCGATAAGCCCGCTGCGACCCGTGGCCAGCGAGTCGAGGCAGCAGATGCCACCAACAGGCGTGCGAAGGTGGTTTATTGGTGAAGCGGGGCGCAGGGAAGGCTCTCTCATTCGAAGATGCAATCGCCACTCACTTCGACGATCTGCTCGCAGCCGGTCGACAGGCACGGAGAAGGTGTACTACTGTCGACGGAGGATGCGTGCGCGTGCTGGGGAGGGTGACAGCACTCGCGCTTGACTGAAGGGGGGCGATGACTCTCGAGTGTTGACGAGAGGGTGGAGAAGCTCGAAGATGGGAAAGGGTGGTGGAAAGGAAGAAGCAAAGCAGAGAGAGAGCGGAGGCTCGCTTTAAAGAGGGAAGCGGACGCTCGAGGCGTCGCCCTGTCGTTTCGCTCGCCGCTGTTTGTGCGCTCCCTCGGCTGTTGGCGGATCCTGGCCGTGACACCCTTTGTCCCGTCCCAGCTGCCACCACCGGATGCCGAACGTCGTCAATGTCGCAACTTCTCACCACCCGCAACTGGCTCGCCCGTGCATCTTTACTTAGCATTCTTTCGCTGCTCCTCTTGTCCTTTTTTCTTACATGCCGACCCCGGTCCTGGCCTGTATATATATATATGTAGACCGGACGCAGACTGCGGGGTGCATCCGACCGTCTTCAGCGGTCAGCAGGGCGAATGGACACAAGAGAACACCTGGGAGATTACTATTGCACGCTGGCGATGCTTTGAGAGCGCTGGTCCGCCTCGGCGAATATGTGCGCCAGTGCCACCCAGCAGCATTCAGCGGGACCTGTCCACAGCTTGGCAGGCCATGCCAGTTGCACACGTTCCTCGTTCTCCTACATCGAGACTGTCCTCAACGCTCGAGTCTGGCAGTGCTTTGCAGGCATCCTGGCAGTTGCGGGGACGCTCGACGAGACGCGTCGCCTTCCTGCAGTGGCAGACGCGTCGACTGGCACACTCCGTCTACCAAGACGAGTCCGCAGAGAAGCCACCACATCTTGCCTCGCACACTGACCAGCAGCTAGGACGTCTATCTTTGCCCTCTCCTACTTCGTTCACGCATTCACACTCGACCCCTCCTTCCTTCCCCTTGTGGCGAGACCAGCAGGACGCACTGACAGCTAGCACTTTTCCCTATCTCGCTGACAGCCGGTCGACATTTCGTATATCCTGCAGCACACGTCCGCTTCCATACCCGTCCAGCCAATCTGCGCGGATCAATGGCGCAAGCGAGAAGCGGAAGGCAACGGCGCCTCGTGCTTTCCAAGCTTCTCTTGGTCGCGGATCGACCAACTCCGGTGCAGCCCGAAGAGCGCCGGAAAGGAAACGTACATGTCCATCCTAGACGGCGGCTGTGCAATAAGAGGCATACTGGATTCGGAACAGGAGGTGCAGCGGTCGATGCGGAACGTCTCATAACTTGACTGACTGCCCGAAAGGACACCGAACCGAACGGCGATACGTGCGCTGCCGAGCGGCGCAAACGCATGACTCTCGGCCGCTGCTGAGTGTGCACAGATGCCCTTATTCAGTATTGACGGAGCACGCTCCTCCGTCTTTTCCGATGCATCAGTCCCCGTCAGCCTGCATGACCGCAGCGGAAAGTCAGCGCCTGAAGGTCAGACCGAGCACGGAGCCCACTTCTTTGGCATCTCCTTTTGGACAGCCATGGCGCGCGCTGGTTGCACTTCGGCTACGGGGTCGGCCGATGGTGTCATTTGAAGCCGTAACGCGATGCAGAGACAGCTTCACAGATCACCCCAAAGGGCGATTCTGTGCATTTATGGGATCGCAGGGTGCGGGTTGAGATCGTGCAGAGCTTTGGTGGGGGAGACGATCGAGATGTATGATTTAGCTTTTGTATACGTCAATAGCACAGCCAGACTTCAGCAAAGGGGAGTTTGTCCGAGTGGTCAAGGAGATTGATTAGAAATCAATTACGTTATGCGTGCACAGGTTCGAGTCCTGTAGCTCTCGTTTTTTTTTACGAGCGCACGGTGAATGCGGAAGCCACGGAACTTCGGACGCGCAACGGTCCTCGGAAACTCCGCTCCCGTTCTTCTCCTACAGCCCTCTTCCATGCCTCAAGCGCGCAATCAGACGTCTCGAGGAAGGTGACGCGGACGCTGCTCTCGACGAAGCCGCGTGCGTCGAGGACGCCGACGACATTCAGATATGCGAAGCCTTCATCCTGACGGGCTTTGCAGAGATCCTGACTGGCTCTTCCCTCTTTGCGGGCTTGGCAGTGAGTTCTGGTATCACCGAAGTTGCTGCCACGTATGTATGCCTGCTGAGACATGGCGGGACCACCCTTGCAGCTCCGCCACGCCCTGGAGTATTGGGACGACATGCGCGTCTCGCCGAAAGCTTCCCTGCCGTACAGCTACTCCGATATCCAGATGATGGTGACCATTCTCACCGACAAGAGCCTAGACAAGGACATCAAACTCGCCAGGGCTACGGCACTGCTGCCTGAGCGTTTCAGACCCGCCGACACGCCTGGTGAGGCCCTCTGCGCCGCTTCCGTTTGGACGATTCGAGAAGGTCTGACATGCCACCTCCTACGGCTCAGTAGAAGCCGGAAGCGTGGTTTCCCCGCGCACCAACGTCGAAGCTCTTTCAGCGGCTCTGGGTACCGCACAACCTGCTCATGACTCTGGCAAGCATGACTCTGGCTTGTAGTCGCGATCTCAGCAAGCGACCTGCGATGTGGTTGGATGTGCGGCTAGCTTTGAGGGTTG
Organism: Symmetrospora coprosmae; assembly: GCA_008802785.1. Lineage (NCBI taxonomy): Eukaryota > Fungi > Basidiomycota > Cystobasidiomycetes > Symmetrosporaceae > Symmetrospora > Symmetrospora coprosmae. The sequence goes on along the minus strand of VUYT01000028.1, from coordinate 127,328 downwards.
CGTGATCCACATAATGTCGTTGGGTAGATGTGCTCTTTGGTGGCGCCGGCAATCCGAGAGAACGTGACCACAGGCGGAGCGGTCCTTGCTTTCCTCCCTCCTTCCTTCGATGCACACCGAAGAGCAATAGCCAAGCGCGTCACTGCACAGCATGGCATCGTCTGATATGACAACCGCTGCGGCGGCCTCCCAGGAAGAGCTCGAGGACATCATCCTGTCGGCGCGGTACGGCGAGCTCGAGGAGATCCAGGACTTTGTCAAGCGATACGGCAACGATAGCATCGCATCAGCCCGGGACGAGAGGGGCAACACCTGCTTGCACATGGCAGCTGCGAACGGTCACACAGGTGTGCTTCCCTCCCCTAGCTCTGTCGTGCTACGAGGGGTCTGGAGCGAGCTCACCAACACTGAAATTTTGGGCTGCCTGACAGACGTGCTGTCGTTCCTGCTCCCAATCCTCCCCGCCGACGCGCTCGTGTGCGTGAACGAGAGCAACAATACCCCTCTGCACTGGGCGGCGCTCAATGGTCATCTCGCCGCACTGCGCCTGCTCGTCCCCGCCGTCCCGCGGGCATCGCTCTTCCTCAAGAACACTTTTGGCCGGACCGCGCTCAGCGAGGCAGAGAATGGCGCACAGCATGCAGGAGCCAACACGGATAGTCCCGAAAAGAGCCCGCAGATGGAGTGCGCCGGGTACCTCCTCACGTTCATGGAGCTGGAGAACGAGAAGCGCGAGGCGCCAAAAGAAGGGCAGGGAGACTTGGCAGCAGGCGGCAGCGGGCCAACGTCGGACGGCGGTCAGGGAGACGATGACGAAGGAGAGGAGGTTACGCTAGGCGTCGCGAGGATGGGCGTCGCGAGCAAAACGGGCGAGTTTGAATTCGAGGAACAACGGCAATGACGCTCGTGACGATGGCAATGCAGACTTGGCTGGACCTACTTCTCGGGTCGGAGAGCGGAGCGCGCGGAATAAGCTCTCTAATGCGTGTGAGACCGCAGTCGACCGGGCGGGACACGAGCGTACCTTTCAACACGAGGTCGGTGCTGCTCCGCTTTCTACTGAATCAACGATGAAAGGATTGAGCGGCTCTCCTGCAACCCACGCTGGCAAAGCGCTCCTATGCAGCTTGCCTCCGCACCCAGTCTTCAACTCCTTGCTTCACTTCAGCCGTTAGATCCCAAACAGAGCCGGTCTCTGCCTTCTAACCCTGCTGATTGGCTTCGTACACCCACGATAGCTCGCGTCAACACTGTGCACAGCCTCAGCAGCATGCCAGCCTTCATGCTCATCCCTCTGCTCACTTTCTCTGCCCTCGCCATCATTGCAGCCGCCCAGGAGGTGAAAGAGTACAACTTTCTCGGCTTGCCGACTTTTGCGGACTTCAAAAGCCAGAATCAAGGACTTGTACTACCCGCGACTCTGTTCGAAGACGTCTTCAAGATCGATTACCATCCCAGCGGCGGTAGCAAAGACTGGGTATCGAGCCAAGTAGGGCAGCCAGCCTACACCATGCTAAGGAGAAAGTACGACGTTTCTGAGAAGGGTGGCTACGTCACGCGTGAGTGACCCTCATGCAAAGCGCGCATGGCACTTTCTCACAAATCCTCACGCTATCCTCCCTGACCGCTGCAGATGAGATACGCATCAGGAGCGAGACCGAGATTGGGGCCACCTACAAGTTCGTCCCCACCGATCCTAGCGATATGAGCAATGACGGCTCTAAGCAAGGTAAGTGCACCGTACCTCCCGAGCCGCGCTTCCGTCCGTTCCTAGTTGCTCAAGTCGCGTCCCTTCACCCGCTCAGGATTTGCCGTCATTGACTGCAAGTCAGGCGGGGAGAGTTCTGCCACAGACTGTACTTTGGTGAGGCAGTCGTACAAGGACAAGAGGGCGCAAGGAGCTGACTTTGAGTGACTCTCACCCGAGTAGACACTCGCAGACAACATGTGGGACTACATGACTGCAGACAAGCGCAGAGAGTACAAGCTGGCCGGCGCTGATCTCAAGGAGGTGACATTCGAAGCAACTGTCGCTCAGCCGTCGACACGGGCTAGACGCCAGCGCGCACGTCTTGCCTAGTCATCAAGGGTAGAGACGCTTGGAGACTGTATGCCATTCAAAGCCCGCTGCTGCCAGCTACTCGAGGTACCCATTGCAATGCACTCAGGCCCTTCTCGCGAGAACTGCGCATAAAGATTCGCAACGCACAAGCGTAGAGAAGGGATACGATCTGCCCTCACAGCTGTAACTGCAGATGGCAGAAGGTCGCATCTGTACCTCATGAACTACACAATGACTGCCTCAAGTTTGACACTCTCCAGCTCGACACCTCCATTCTTGTACTCCTTTCGGGAAGAAGGGTTCGCCTTGAACTCCTCTTTATTCTCAGCAACGGTCTGCAAAGTCGCACAGAGCGATCAAGACATTAGTCCGCTGCTCTATTGTATCGTACGCCGAGCCAACTCACCAGCGTGCAAGCCGCCGAAGTCTGACCCCCGCTGAGGTCACACTGGATGACCGCATACCCTACATCCATGCAAGACGTGCTCAGCATTTGCACTGATGTAGCATATATCGCTCCCGCGCTCACCGATTTCAGCATTGCCGCTCGGGTCTCCGGTGAGGAACTGGTAGGACGCCTCGATATGGGCCTCATCCGTTGTGGTGATGACGTCTGTTCGAGGCTGAAGATCAGCGGACTGACCAGGCGGAAGGGCGAGTCAGCAGCCCTTACGCGTGATTGTTCCTTCCTGGGGCTCCTCCGAAGCAATGGCCTTAGTGAAGGTCCTCTTGACGGGGTTCTGGTAACGCTGCTCGGTCCATGAAGCAGACATTCCGGGAGCATTGGCGTACTGAATGTCGAAGACGGCCGGGAAGAGGAGATTGGGAAGCTCGGCGCCCTCGAACTTGTCGAATGCAGGGAGACCGGGGATGGTGACTGTCTCGATACCCTTGTTCGCGCCGCCTGCGACCAGAGTGCTGGTAGCGGCGAGAAGAATAAGGCAGGTATTGGTGCTGAATGGCATGATGGGAGTCTTCGGTTCGGTTGTGCGACGAGGTACGATACTGATGGTGTTAAGCGAAGGCAAGCCGTCCGAGGTTGTGACCTGCTCCATATATAGCGAGCGATGGTTCGCTATTCCCACACTTCCTTTCAGCTCCGGCGCTATCGGTTGGAAGCCGCACTTGACGTCAAGCACTAGTATGCAGTGCAGGAATGTGTACGGTGATCTGCCGCTGGACGTTTTAGACTAGCTAGGATTGCGCCTGTGTGAGGTGATTGCTACAGAGAGAGCGATACTTGCGTCAGCCGGCATCTGGAGGCCATTCCAAGCGCTCTGACCTCTACTTACCTTGCAGACTGCCGCCATATAGGAGGAGCTTATGCAAGAACATCTAGCCATCGTTTCCTGCCCCGTGCGTTGATCAAGCTGAGTGCCTGGATCACCACAGCTGGTCCGCCAGCTTTTCCCTCAGGATCGAGGAAGCTCGGAGTCGGGGCTAGGTTCTCGCACTCTGTAACGTTGATCGCGAGGAGCTCCGTCCATTGTGTAGCCCAGTCCGGATGCGATAGATGGTCCCACTCAATCCAAGAGTTGTGCGAGACGTCGAGCGATTTGAGCGAAGGGAGCGCACTCGCCAGAGCCTCGAGCGGTTGAAAGAGGGAGCAGTGTATGCCGGACAGCGATAGAGATGTAAGAGTGAGGGAGGACAGTATGGATATGAGAGACGGGGCTAGCGGGATCGTTGATTGATGCGAGAGGTCCAGAGAGCGAAGGCGGACCAAGCGAGGCAGTCGTCTGCCGGTCGGTGTCACTCGCTGGAGTGTACAGATCCGCTGTAGCATCCTGGCTGAGACGGAGGCGTGTGACAGATCAAGCCGCTGCATGAACCATTCCGGAGGAGTATCGTGACCCCGGCTCGCCTCTGCTTCCCAGTCACTTGGGTCCGACGGCTCGGCTACATTCGGGCCAGGAATACCTGAAGGCTGTTCGGCCTCCTCCAGCCCTTCAAGTAATAGCACCTCGATACTGATGTCGTCCAGCTGTGTGATCTTTGGCGCAAGCTGAAGGAGGGCTTTCCGAAGGTGCGAAGGAAGACATGGGATCTCGCCCGCGAGCACACAGTCGGTAGCGAGATCGCGCAGGAAGAAGCTTAGACACTCCTCGCGGAGGTTGATCGGTCGATAGAGCAAGCTGGGCGTTTTCTGCTGAGGTGCAGTTCGCCGTCGCTGGCTCGTTGCCACTGCGGTCGGAGTAGGAAGCTTGGATGCAGAGGCGCTCCACGAGGGCGGCGCGGACGGTCCTGCCGTACGTTTGTTACGCAACGAGTCGCGCTGAAGCTGCTCCGAGTACTCGTATAGCAATCCTGCGTGGACGCCATCGTTCGCAAAGGCGAGGCGCCGGACATCCTGCGATGACGTCTCGGTTGACCTGTTCTTGCGCGCCTGTGCCTGACGATGCCGGAGCCGGGCAGCTTCGAGCTGCGCTACGACGCCTTTGCTGCTATCCATGCCGATGAAGCATGTCTGGGTGATATGTTGCGAGACCAACCGGGAGGAGCGCCGTTCGCGACTGACGGCCATCATCCGCCACTGAACGAGCACACGGAAGACAGATGTTCAAGCATAGCTGCAAAGCCGGATGATGGCAATGCAGACTTGGCTGGACCTACTTCTCGGATTGGAGAGCGGAGCGGGCGGAACAAGCCCTCTAGTGCATGAGACCGCAGTCGACCGGGCGGGACACGAGCGTACCTTTCAACCCAGGCCGGTGCAGTCCGCTTTCTATGAAAGGATCGTGCGGCCCCCTGTAACTAAAGACGGCCAAGTGCGCCTACACTGCTTGCTTCTGCGTCCAATCCTCCACGTCATGCGCCTCATCGCGTCGTGCGCCTGCAGTGTCGCTCGTCCGGGACCAATCCGCCTAGTCGCCGCCAAGTGACATGCCACTCCCAACATCGCCTCCATCCTCGCTCTCCTGCTCGACGCCGCCTTCGTGCATGGCGCTCCAGGCGTAGCCTTCGCCCTCGCTCCCCTCGTTTTGCTTACTCTCTTCCTCGCTCCTCTCGCTCCTCTTGCTCTCTTGCTCATTGCCGGCAATTGACATGCAACTTGCGACATCGCGCCCGTCGACGCTCTGCTGTTCATCGCCTCCAACTGACATGCCACTTGCGACATGGCCTCCGTCGCCGCCCTGCTGCTCGACGCCGCTGTCGTCGCTTACGGACACACTCACCTTCTCTCGGAATCGGAGTCCAGCGAGATGGAAGTGCGCATTGCCTTGTGAAGGGTGCAGGATGTGATCCTGCGAGCTCATGGTGTCAGTTCTGGTGCTGACTCACGCTTATAAGATTCTGCATTGTGCACTCACTTCCGGGAGATCTCTGTGCGAGTTGAAGCGGCCGAACTTTGCGAATCCTTGGAGGTGTGGCTCCTCCTGTCCACGCTTCAGCGAAGCCTGGTAGCCAGGCAATGCCTCCATTCTGTGCATAAGATCGGAGTCGAGCAAGCGAAGGAGATCGCGGCCGAGATCGAGAAGCACACGATGCTGAGCAACAATGTCTGACCAGACGAAATTGAGACGGAAATAGTTGGTCCATCTGCTCTCGCAAGTGAGGTTGGTGATACCGAAGTTGATGTGCTCGAGCAGGGTGACATCGTCGACTGTCTGAGATCCGAAGAAGCTGGACAGGCCGTGGACGTGGTGTCCATTCGCATATGCTTGCAGATCGCGTCCAAGGATGCTCATGCGGAGACCGGTGAAGGGACAGACCCCGTTGCTCTCCTGCAAGTTCTTGAGGGTGACGATCCAAAAAGTCTTGAACTGCATCGGAATGTCAAGGAGGCCCCACCTTGCGCCGCCGCCGTGCAAAGGCCGTGAGGACAGAATCAGCCTACTCCCCCATACAAAGTATGATTTGTCTGCACTTACTCGTCGCACCACTCCCTGAGGGTCCTCCAATGATAGGCAACATGGGCAACGAAGTCTACCGAATGGATCTGCGAAGTACGCAACTCCGCCGTTGTCAACATCATGCCGACCGGATCCCTCTCGATACACGATACTGACCTCAACGAGACCACGGACGTTCCGCTGAAAGGTGAATTCAGGAATCCCCATACTCGCCAGCAACTCTGTATGGCCAAGAGTGGGTCAGCGACAATGCTGCCGCTACTATTTTCGCGCGGCCTGCGAATGTCGCTCACCGGTTTCCAGACTCGCGATCTCGTCGTCGAAGTCGTCGTCAAGGATGCGCTGCGCCTCGGGCTTGTTCACACCCCAGATGCGCTCGCGCATCTCTTCGTTGTCAAGGTCCAGCAAAGCGGCTGCGGTCAGCGGCTCTTCGGCTGGGCCGACCTCGCTCTCGGTTGTCGGACCGTCTTCGCCACCGTCGTCGCGGAGCACGCCAGCAACTCGGTCCTCGCCATCAGGAACGTCCAGCAACGCTGCGTCCTTTGTGAGCGTGTCGCCGAACTCGAGGTAAAAGTCGTCGGACAGGCCGAGGTCTTTGCCAAAAGCCACGAGGGGACCGTAACCTCGCTTGAGCCGAGCGATGAGATCGGGATCATGTTGCTCAGCGATCTGTACAAGCTTGGAATTGCTGTGAGGGATAAGCGCGTCGACCTGAGGAGGGACGTTGACGTGAGCCCGGTTTGTCCCGGTAATACTGCCAGCAAGCTTGCGCCCGTCCGAGCCGTCTCACATGCTTGTTGACACGAGTCAGGTCTTCGAGCCTGTGCCAGATCTTTCCGATAGCCTTCCTGTCGCCCTCGACCATGTCGACTCCCAATGGCGCGAGTACCAGTGAGATGTAGCGGGCCGCAGTAAAGATGGCATTGCCTTCGGGGGCACCGGTATGCTTCGACAGATTGAATGCCAGGGGCAAGACTGTGACATTGCCCAGCGTGTGACCACTCTGAAGCTTGTCGCCCTTGAAGTAGAGTCGGCGGTGCTGGTCCAGGCTTGCGTGCAGGCCTCTCGGCGCCGCGGGATGGTCTGCATTTTCAAAGCAAGGGTTGGTCAGCGTCATTCTTCATCTTGCAGCATGAAGGAGCTCACCGTATGACTCGACTGGGAGGAACGCGTTCTTGTACACGGGTACCTCGGATGTGGTAGCGCCGGGTATGATTGGTGGATCGGTAGCGAACTTCATGATCTTCACGAGGCAGAACGCGCCGCCCTCCTTGAACAGGCGAGTCGAGAAGCCAGGTCCGGCAGTTGATATACCGTCACCACTCGAGATCTGATCCATGATAGCCACTGCGCTCGCTTTCTTCTTCTTGGTGAACGGTACCTTGACAGCGTAGAGATTCTTGCCGGTGACGCGTGCGTCTGCCAGCTGATTGTCGAGGAAGTCCTTTGCGGCGGCATACCGGTTCTTCATGGACGTGGAGAGTCCATCCATCTGATTGTCGATGCTCTGGTGCAGGCGGGACTTGTCGGGTCTGGTGCCTGCCCAAAGGAGCTGGGAGCGCACGCCTGGTCAGAGTAAAGTAGCGCAGGTCAGACAACACAGGTTACGCACGATGTCCGCCGGGCAGAGAAGGTTGCCATCGACTTGCTGTGCCACCGATTGGCACGTGAAGACGTCGCCGCAAGCGACGCATGCGTGCTGCTTGCCGCATTCGCGCTGGGAGCAGATAAGTCAGTCAGTCTTCAGTGTGCATTGCACTGTAGCAACCAACCTTACCTTGTCTTCGAGAATGAGGTGCACAGGACAAACGCCATCAGGGCTGGAGCGAGCTTCCTTTACCGTTTCCGGACCGCCAAAGAAGAGCTGCTGGATTAGGGCGACAGGCTGAAGAAGACCAGGTCGGCAGAGATCGGAGACAAGAGCCATGATGAGGCCAAGCTCCCAGAAGTTCCTCGTGTAGTCTTTGAGATTCGACCAAAGCTGACGACAGCTGTTCACGCTCATTCGGGTGGGCGGGAAGTGCATGAAGCGATTTGTCTTCGAGTACGGTATGTCCACGTGGCGAAAGCCTGTCGCCTTGCTGACGGACCAGGTGATGTTGATATTGCCCGTACGCAGGGCTGCGAAAGAGGGACACACATGCAGGCGAGGCAGACGGCACAGCGCGGCATGGCGCAAGACGGTCAGGAATATTCGCAAGACGAGCGATGCCCTGAGCGCGATGCGTCACTTACTCCCATGCATTTCCTCGTCCGTCCCGGTGTGCTCGGCTATGACGTTACCGATGGTGTCTGTGTGCAGCTCAATGTCAGCTTGCGAGCTCTTCTAGAGGGTCATCAAGGAGCTTACAGCCAGTCAGGCCACGCTGCGCGATAACGAAGGCGACGGCGTGGGTGTCGATAGCCCAGCGAGTGATGAACGCCTTCTCAATGTCTGTAAGCTTGACCGAAGCTGGAATGTCGAGCCGTGCGAGCTGCCGATCCGTGGGCAGAAGTCGGCTGGCGAGGTCTCCGAGCGTCTCGGCTGGCATCATGGGGGACATAGGGATCGTAAGCCGCAGGATACAGAGGGACCATGAGCACAGGGCGCAGAGACTCACTGCGTGCCCTTTCCCTGATGAGGGGAACCATATTATGGTTCCGGCCGACCACGGTAATGGAGAACTTCTTTGTCTTCTGGTCATATTTGAGCTTGGCGGTGGGGTACAGGCCAGCATCCGTGCGCAACTTGGCAGCTCGTGAGAGCGCTTGCTTCATGGAGCCACCATGCTGTTCCTTGGTAGCGACGTATGCGTTGACGAACGGACCGAGGGCGAGGTGTGCCTGAGCCTCAGCAGCGGTGAGGGAGACGTCCTTATCTCCCATACTTGGCTCGAGGATGCGCAACGAATCGAGAGTACGCATGACTCGATCGGTTGTCTTCGTGCCGCCAACTCTTCGACCTTGCTCCTTCAAAGAGAAGTTGATTTGCATCTTCTTGGCGTCATACTCGACGAGCGTGAGGTGCTTCTCGAGGACGGTCAGAGTCGCAACCGGTGCAACCGCAAGCTCGGGAAGCGCAGCGGGATCATTTGCAGTCGCCGTAGCGTCCGCCACGAGTCGTTCCAGCACTCCACGTTCGCTGGCTTGCTTGTTGGGATCGAGTGCTCGCTGCGTTTTACTCCAAAGGTGAAAGCGAAGGACCTCCGACCGAGCAGAGCCGTAGCGAGTTCTAGTGCTTTCCTGGAGATCCCCAGCCTCAACCTGTGGATACACATCTTCGACGAGCATCTCTGCAACCTGGCTGGCCTTGTGAACCCAGTCTGCACTGAGCTCCGGCACTCCGGTCGCCAGGTTGGTCCCGAGCTTGAGACTGGCGTAGAGCGATGGCAGCTGGTCGGGGAGGTGGAGGGCCTCGTAACGAATGGCCGATTCTGCAGTGCTCGAGCTGTCTTCAGCGCCCGTGCTGACATTGCCAGTCTGGCTGGTAGTGCCCATCTCGGACGCCATCGTGCGGTGGTGGTTGTGAGGGAAGGCTCGAAGAGCGGGCGGCGCAACGACCCTCTCAAAACTCCGCTTTTGCGGGCCTTCTCTGCTTCGTTCTGCGTGCTGCATCTGACAACGGGGCTGTGCGCGGAAGCTTTTAAGAGAGGAGAGACACAGCCAAGATGAGTGACAAGGTCGTCAATGAGGTGTCAGTCTTGCGCTGCGCTGGCGGCGCCGCTGTTAGCCATGGAGGCGCATGGAGGCTGAGGCGGCCTGGTTTCTACTGGCATCTTGGGACAGACTGCGCGCATCTCTGATGCAGTTCTACAGCCCTCTTCCATGCCTCAAGCGCGCAATCAGACGTCTCGAGGAAGGTGACGCGGACGCTGCTCTCGACGAAGCCGCGTGCGTCGAGGACGCCGACGACATCCAGATATGCGAAGCCTTCATCCTGACGGGCTTTGCGGAGCTTCTGACTGGCTCTTCGCTCTTTGCGGGCTCGGCAGTGAGTTCTGGTATCACCGAAGTTGCTGCCACGTATGTATGCCTGCTGAGACATGGTGGGACCGCTCTTGCAGCTCCGAGACGCCCTGGAGTATTGGGACGACATGCGCGTCTCGCCCAAGGCTCCCCTGCCGTACAGCTACTCCGATATCCAGATGATGGTGACCATTCTTACCGACAAGAGCCTAGACAAGGACACCAAACTCGCCAAGGCGTCCGCGCTGCTGCCCGCCCGCTTCCGAGCTGCCGTCGACAACGGCTCCGGTGAGCTCTTTCGGCGTCGCCTATCTGCTCAGCACGCTCTCTGACATAGCTGACCCCTCTACCAACTGGTACCGCAGCCGTAGAGATAAGCCCGCTCGACGCTCTTTCGCCAGCTCTGGGCTCGGAATCGTCCGAGTCCCCGTGCGCAGGTGGCGATGAGCCACTCCCCGACACGGGTGGCGAGCTTGAGGCGATGTCTCCGGGTCAGCAGGAGGATGATGACAGGCTCCAGGCATATGCTTCGGGGGCAGCTAAGGCCAAGTACACAGACGACGAGGAGGATCTACCGCTGCCAACCCGTGCGGCCAGGCTCGGCTCTCAGCCCATGAGATCCAGCGTGACTCCCGAGTCCGCTCGCAGCGCGGATGACGAGGACATGGACAGTGGCGAGTCACAGTAACGCCTCATGGCTAAGAGCCGCATCGCTGCTGGCCATCGCTCCTTTTCGAGCGCACCTCCCGTCACCACTATTCATCTCAGCCCGCCCACAGCCTGTTATCACGCCCGGTTGTAGACCGCATATGAGCATCCATGCAATCACACTTCCTTTCTGAAGTCTGTCTTCTTCGCGCTGACCGGTGACCCATACATCGCGCTTCTCTACGCCGCGCTGGCATGGACACTTTGCATGCTGCTGACGTCGGCCGATAAGGCCAGCACTTAAGCTGGAAGCCAAGGGATCTCTCGAGTCAGGGATTGTCCAAGCTCATACTGTTCCAGGCCATGATCTGGAAAGCATGGAGCTGCGTACACATCGTTATTCATTCAGCACCTCTTCGCTCTCACCGGGACCGGGACGAGGTACCGGTACGCTACTACACTCCTGAGCAGGCCACACGCGCCGTTTGACATCCGGGTGCATCGTCTGCGAGCTTGTCCGCGTTCGCTAGAGACTTGCAGCAGGCTCGCTGACTGTACAAGGGTTGGGCGACCGTCCCGCGTCCAAAATCCAATGCGCGCACACGTCTAGGCCAAGCAACAACTCGAACGTAACAAGCCGGCGCTCCAAGGCGTGTCACTAGCCATCTATGCATGCGGCTTGTCTAACGCGTTGATCATCTGGGGCTCATGTCGATGGCGAATATACAGCGAACAAGTTAATCTGTACCTGTTGTCGCAATAGCACAACAACCAGGGTGCAATCTAGAGGAGTACCCCTTCTTCGCGTCTACAGCAACTCCATCTCGAGGTCCGCAGTGGGCTCCTCTAGCTGTTCCCCCCTCGCTGTCGAGTTGACGAGCTCCCTCCTGATCTCTGGCGTGATCTGCGTATGAACTTTGGCGCGCAGCACCTCGAGGAGCGCCTCCTTCTGCTCGGGTGTGAGATCCTGCTTGTATCGCTGAACAAAGGTGAGGAAAGCCTGGTGCCAGAGCACGGGAAGCTCCCGGCGGTCCCGCTTGAAGCGCAGGAAGTGGAACACGAGCGCGTCGACAACTTTGTACGGCAGCGCGTATTTCTTGTCGAGCAGCACCCGGATGAACAGCGAGTTGGGCCCGCTGTAGTCCATGTCGGCCAGCTTGAGCAGCGCCGCACCGGAGTGCAGAACTGGAATCGAGACCTTGCTCAGGATCGAGCCGATGATGACTGCCTCGCGAAGGGTGCACGAGCCGCTCTGTTGAGATAGGGGTTTAAAGGAGGCCAGTTCAGCTAAGTTGTCGAAATCTCCGGCTCTGTGCGTCAATTTGATGAGACGACGCACCTCGCACAGAGGGAACAGCAGACCCTTGAAGAACGCCGCAGGCTTGTACAGCGCCTTCTTAAGCGCCATGTAGCTCTGCACGCTGAGCTTCTTCTCAATGGCAATCTCCTCGCGGATGCGCTCGGCGAGGATGTCGCGGTAGAATTTCTGCGATTGCTTCGGGTCGAGATTAGATGCGAAGATGCGCGTCGCAGCGAGCAGGGCGTGCGGTGTCCAATTGTGCGGGGAGGTGATGGAGAGCAGAGTCGGCCAGGCTGAGACGGTCGGCAGGATCTTGAAGGCTTTGGGAAGAGGACCGGACTTGTACCGGGATAGAAGCTGTCCGACGCTACATAGTGGCGGGTGAGCAATAAGCAGAGAACTAGCTGCTAGAGACCGGAGCAGGGGCGCCTCACCGTGTGTAGACCTCGACTACCTTTGGGTCCAGCCCTGTGCTCCGTGATATTTCCGGTACTGCAAGGGAAGGGCCGCCTGGTCAGCAGTGAGATGGAGAGCCAAGCAGGAAGTGTACGCTCACCATCCGTGTCGGCAGCTCCTCCACCCGCTTCTCGCTCCTGAATCTTTTGCATGATGATGTCTGCCAGGTTCCGTGTCCCGCCAAAGCCAAAGGGCCCGCTCGCCGAGCCAGGTGGTGCACCGGACCCAGCAGGCATGAAGGAGTCTAGGATAGCCTGGTCGTTCTCGTCAATGCCCTGGTCCAGTGAGGGGTCGTGTTCGGTGGCGAACGAGTCGGCAGGCTAGAGTCAGCGTCGACGAACGTATTCGCGACACAGGGGCATAGAACGCACCAGCTCCTCAAAATCTGCACCATCTTCTCCTCCCATGAACTCCTCATCGTCCGAGTACTCCTCGTCCTCGTCCTCCTCCTCGTCATCCTGCTGTTCGCCGTCAGATTCTGCTCGCCCTCGCCTGCTTGTACCGGCCGCTGGAGGGACCGCCGCGGCAGGCTGTTGTGCACCGGCTGCACCTTTCTGCCCCGTACGCTGCTCGTGCTCCTCCTGCTCGACCTCGTCCTGCTGCTCCTTTGCCAGGCGGAGGATCTGTCTTGAAGATTTCGCGTCGAGCTGGCCCTGTGGGTGTCATTACGACAACGGCTCTTCAGCTGGAGTTCTCCGACCCCGGTTGATGTACGCAGCATGAAAGCAAGGCTGGCACACCCCTCACCTCTGGCAGCTCCTTTGCAGCCTTCCTGTGCTTGTCCTTCACCCTCCTTCCCGGTGCTGACAGCAGGCCAGAGGTGTCTGTCCGCAGCTGGATCCCGAGCGGGTCGTGCCTCTGCGACGAGGCGGCATCCCCTCCTGCTCCTGCTGATCTCTCTCTCCCCATGGCTGCGCTAGGGTGGTGTATTATGGATGGCACTGTCTCTGTATGTCTCGGTTCAAGCTGGCCAAAGCCGAAGAGCTCTCCTCATCCGCCCTCTGCGCGACTGCTACCCCCTATTTTCGAGCAGACACGTGACTCGCCCAGGCTGACGGGCATCTGGTGCCTCAGCGCCTCAGTGCCGGCATGGCTGCTGTGACACATCCATTCGCAGTACACAGCATCCCACATGGAAGACAGGCACAGCATCGTTATGCCCGAGGGTTCAAAGTCGCTCGCTCACGACAACTGCCTTGCCTCTGCTTGAAAACCGACATCACGAGCATCCCGGCGCACCCGGACCATGGCCGAACGAGTTCGGAGCGAGAGAATGGCGGAAGGAGTTTCGCACCCGGAGCAGAGCATTGGCGGCTGCAGGCGACCAGGCAATGCGCCTTCTCTCAGCCCAGCTCCATCGCCAGCTCTCCGGGTCGATATTCCCTTCGGCAGCTGCTCGACCTCTCCGAACTCGCAGGCACTGTCTCCGGATCCGCATCCCGCGTCACCGGACATGTCTACGCTTCCTGGCGGGATGCCGCTGTATGCGAGCATGACGGACGCGCAGTACGAGCCGTCGCCCTGGAGCTCGCGCTTCGCATCAGACACCCCGACAGCGACTTCGCAAGGTCTGCCGTTCCCACGTGGGACGCCTCCGCAGAACAGAACAGCCGTTAACCACCCAGGCAGTTCAGCCGAGCGGACTGTGGACGCCGACAAGCTCACTTCGTCCTACAAAGAGCTCTCGCTCTCTTCGTCCGCCCGTGCGATCAGCCAGGACTCGCCATCGACCCCGACTGGTCCGTCTACAGGGCCTGGCGCACCGCAAGGAGGCAGCCGACCCAGGCGTACCGCTTCCCAATCGAGCGTAACAAGGCGACTGCGCAAGCTGTCGGGTGCGTTAACTAGTGACGACGCCGTCTCTACGCCGGGCTCTGGACGCGACCTGGCAAGAGAGCCCACGCCTTTACTCAAGCTCGCCACCTCCGGACATCCTGTTGCTTTCCCGACGGAAGCGAGCCACGCTGGCCAGCAGACGCCGACGCAAGCCAACACGAATGCGAATGCAAATGCAAATGCCACATCGGTCACAGGTGCCGGCGGTCTGCTCACATCATCCCTGAGCTTCCTCTCGAACCTGGCCTCCATAGACCGGCTACCGTCAGTCTCGCTTCCGGCGCTCGGTTTCGGCGGTGGCGGAGCAGACAAGGACGCCTTTCCGCGGGGCGCCGAGATCTCTGCGCGCGAGGAGGATGCGCTGCGCGAGGAGGACCTGCGCATCGAGCAGGCCACGGCGGGTGAAGGGGTGTGTGGGGCAGAGCCGTCCTTTTTGCAAAGAGAGAATAGGCACGAGTCGCCTCTCAGCTCGCCTTTGTTCCGGTCAGCCCGCGAGACGCCTGCCTCTGACTCTGGCTCTTCCGACGATGAGGACGAAGAGGCAAGCCATGGCTCGCGTCTACGAAACAGCGAAACGCCACTTCGAAGCCCCGGTGACGTGGGGTCATCGTCGCAGTCTCCCGCTCCTTCGATTTCAAGACCCGCCGCTCGCCATTCCCGGACGTCGATAGTCAAGCACCACCGTCGAAACAGCACGCTTGACCCGCTCACTTTCCAAGCCATCTCGCGCGACAGCTCCGAGGCCGACGCGATCCGCGCGGCCGACCAGCGCGCACAGCGGGACCGGCAGCTCGATCTGCAGGATCGCCTGCAAGAGCAGACTCATATCTCGAGCCAGAGGATCCCAGAACCGACGAATGCGGTCCTCGCACCGTTCAGCATGTCCTCGTTCGCGAGAGGCTCCTCGGCGCCGGTTGAGAAAGGGACTGGTATTGGGCATCCGAGCTCGCCCGTGCGTCCAGGAGGAGGAGCAGTTTATGAAATGACCTCGGAGATGTCCAGCCCAGATGCCGGCAAAGCGTGAGCTGATTTGCACAAGTCTGCCTCTATTCATTGGAAGCGGTGCTGACACCGTCTCGATGGACCTCCTCTTAGGCGAAGGCGGTCCATCTTCAGCCGTCTAGGCTTTTCTCCCTCGAGCAAGAAGGCATCGGCTGTCGACTCCGCCAGTCCTGGCCGTGTACCGCCCATGCCCCCTGTACTGGTCGTGGCCCAAGTGCACCTGCCCCAGTCAGCCTCGGTCTCCTCGCTGAGCTCCTTCAGCGCAGTCGCATCAGCCACACCGACAGGTTTCCAGCGGCCAGGCTTCATTGCGCCTGCCTCTTCTGGTGCCCAGGAGGGAAGCGAAGCAGCCGCGTCTGCCGATATCACGCCAACCGAGTCTCGCGCCAGTACGACAAGCGCTGTAGCTCCCGCGTCACACGTGCAGCATCCGTGCTCAGCTGGACAGTCTGAGCGGAACAGGCATATCAAAACCAAGCTGAAGAACAAGAGCACGAGGGAGTTCTCGAACTTGTTCCTCGCTCAGGAGCTTATCGTGCGGCCAGTACCGAAAGCCGTGACCTCACCGCCTCTTCCGCCTACGCCGCCTGCGTCTACGCGCACCCCTGCCGGATCGGCCCCTAGCAATGCGCCAGACTTCCTTCAGACCTCCTCTTCGCCGATGAAGGCCCTAGCTACCCCGAGTGCAAACGCCCCTCGACAACCAAAGAGAACAGCACCCATCCCTAAAGGTAACGCAATCTGGGCGCTCAAGTTTTCTCCCGACGGCAATTACATGGCTAGTGCGGGACAAGACGGTGTCGTGCGTGTTTGGGAGGTGATTGCGAGCAGCGAGCAGCGTACTGCTGCAGCGTCCGCTACCTGCAGTACCTGCGATGACGCTGCGGGCAGTCAGCATCAATCGCGGGGCAAGATGAGCAAGCGAGAGCAGAGAGCAAGTCGCGTGTCATTCAGCTCGACATCGACATCCGGAGCGTACGCTGCGAGTGAGAAGGGAAAAGCGACCGACGCGCAGCAGTCGCGACAGACCTTTATGGCTCCTGTCTTCGCCCATAAGCCACTGCACGAATGGACGGGGCATACAAGCGATGTGCTTGATCTGAGCTGGAGCAAGGTGAGTCTCGAGAGCGGATGAATCGCCTCGAAGCTACGAGAGGCTGACGACTCAGCCACTACAGAACAATTTCCTTCTCTCTTCTTCGATGGACAAGACAGTCCGTCTCTGGCACGTCTCTCGTAGAGAGTGCCTGTGTGCCTTTGCTCATCTCGACTTCGTCACTGCGATTGCCTTTCACCCAAAGGTAGGTCCGGTACAGGTCTCGAGGGAGGTCACTGGCTCGCGCTGACGCCTCATCCCTCCTGATTACTTCCCTCCCCATGATCTCTGCGCATTCGTGCTGACCCAACAGGACGATCGATACTTCCTCTCTGGAAGCCTCGACGCCCGCTTGCGCCTGTGGAGCATTCCAGACAAGCGCGTGCACTGCTGGACGCAACTTCCAGAGCTCATCACCTGCGTGAGCTTCACGAGCGACGGTGCGCTCGCGATCGCCGGAACTTTCGTGGGCCTCTGCCTCTTCTTCCACACGGCCGACTTGCGTTTCGTGAGCCGGCTACACTCGAAAAGCGCGAGAGGCAAGAATGCCAAAGGCCGGAAGATCACCAACATCGCGCCGCTGCCACGTGTAGATCCGAGCGAGCCGGAGCGCATCCTCGTCACGAGCAACGACTCGCGCGTCCGCCTCTGGAACATCGGGCACATTGTCGCGCCCCGCGAGCTCGCAGGCACCGCGACGGCCGCGACGGCCACGGCAACCGTGCCCAAGACCATCAGTGAAAAGTACCTCCAGGCCAAGTACAAGGGGCACGAGAATGCCTCGTCGCAGATCAAGGCGTGGTTCAGCCCGGACGGCCGCCACGTCATCAGCGGGAGCGAAGACCGCCAGGTCTACCTCTGGCAGTCTGGGATAGATGATTTTCCTGCACCCTTCGTGCAGACGAGCAAGAAAGGCGCGGACAAGTCTCCCGCTTGCGAGTCGTTCACTCCAGTTGCCTCTTCTTCAGGAGACGGTCCTGCCTCGTGCAGGTGCCCCGTTGGCGCCGCGGGTGCAGCTGCGACCGACAAGAGCGGTCATGGCGGATCTGGAATAGGCATTGTCACATCTGCCGTATTCGCTCCGCTCGAGACGCGCCTGACTCTAGCTCGGAGCGGCGACCCCTTGCTCGGCGAGGACGGCGAAGGGAGGGCTGGCTCGCCAGGCGAAACGGGAACCGGTGCTGGCGGCAACGGCATCTACAGTCTTCGCCGACTCGGTTCATATGGCTCGTCAACGTCCTCCCTCGCAACGCCAAGGAGCGTGTTCGGGCGCTCGGGCGACGAGGAGGGCAGCGTGGCTTCGGGTTCGGCTGCGTCCGCTCCATCAGCCACCGAGGGCAGCATCATCATCATTGCCGACGACCAGAGCGGCGTCATCCGCATCTACCGCAATCATGCCTTCTCATCGACAGAATCGCGGCGCG
This sequence comes from Symmetrospora coprosmae, assembly GCA_008802785.1. Classification (NCBI taxonomy): domain Eukaryota; kingdom Fungi; phylum Basidiomycota; class Cystobasidiomycetes; family Symmetrosporaceae; genus Symmetrospora; species Symmetrospora coprosmae. The sequence continues at coordinate 109,705 of VUYT01000028.1, read as the reverse complement.
ACAGAAAGAATAGCTCGGCTTCGCGGAGCGAGTCGGTTGGTCATCCCGCAGACGCGGGAGGGCGGGAGCGCAAGGCGAGCTTTTTCTCGACAAAGAGGAGCAGAAACGTCAGCAAGGGGACGAATGGAGTGAGTGGGGGCAGGCCAAGCCACGATCTGGAGGAGTTGGCGTGAGAAGTACGGAAGTCTACTCTGTGGAAAGAGTAAGTGCAGCAGTCGGGACGGTACTGTAGAACAGGGCAGCGGATTCTTGAGTTCCGCCGCGCATGCTTTTCCGCTCAGCTTGAGCGCGACATCGACAATAGTGTAGAGAGGGCATGATACTGTAAGGACTCGTTTCATTGCGTCGTCCTTGCGATACCCGAATCGTTGCGAGACCCGGATGACAGTGCTGTCGCTAGGGATGCCTTGAGCTGGCAATAGCCTACCACCAGCTTTAGACCTTCCACCGTCCGCGCTTCCTCTGACCGGCGCCTGCCCCAGCCTGTCCTGCCCCTGCATTCGTCCCCGCCTGGCCCTGCGCTTGCGTCTGCGCCTGCGATGATGACAGTCCCGTACTGGCCGCGCCGTACCAATCCCTCTCGAAGTTGCATACAGCCATGTCCTTCTCGTAGCGCTCGAGGAGGATGACGGCGTCCTCCTTTGACGTCTGCCTGCGCGTGGCGCCGCCGGTGGCGGCGGCTAGCCCCGCTTCGTCGGCATTGGCATTGTTGGCCGATGAAGCCAAGCGCTCCGCCTCGTTTTCCTCGTCTCCGCCCTCGGCCTCGAGCTTTGTGAGCTTGCGCGCAGCTTTGCTCTTGCTCGTCGCACTGATGAGGCTCTGCAGGCTCGCCTCGACGAGACGGGTGGTGCGGATGCGCGAGTCGAGGTGCGTGATGCGCGCGTCGGCCGTCGTCATTGACTCGGAGTCGAGTGCCAACTGCGCCGCCGATTGCGCTGCCCCTGCTATGCCGATACCTGCGCCTGCGCCTGTGCCAGCGGCCGCGGCCGGCCCGCCTACAACGCCCGGAGCAAACGCGCTCGCAAGCGGCATGCCTGCGGTGGCAGCTTGCTCCCGGTCCGCGATGGGCGGAAAGACAGCCGTGCGCTTGTACGAATGCGCTGGAGGGAGCTTGGGCAGATGCGTGGGTGCGTATGGCGAAGTCCGCGCGACCTCGTCTTCGCCGTCCGGAAGGAAGAACTGGGCCGGATCTCGGATGCCCTTGGCGTTGGATGCGGGTGTTCGGAGCCGTGGCAGCTGGTCTGTGACACGCATTCGTGTGCGGATGCAGACCAAGGCGGATATGGCTTGCGTCAGCTCTGCTTCTGCTCAGCTGTCACAGCGAGTCGTTTCTGTTGCCGCAGCCCGCTACGGGCAGACTACGCACCTCGGAGAGCGCTGTTCTGCTGGATAATCCCATCAACCCCTTCGAGCGTGATGCCCTGGTTGGTGCATGCCGCCAGGAGGTCCCTCACGCCCGGGCGGGTGCGTCGCGCGAGTTCAGCGTACTGATGGGCGAGCTCGAGGAGACCTGCTAGGACTGTGGACGGCCAGGAGGCAGCAGCAGCAGCAGCAGATGCCTTTCATGTCAGCCATCCAATCAATCCACAGCCATGGTCATGCGCCCGTCCATCCCTGCCTTGCACACCCACGCAGATAGACCTTGTCCTCGAGCTCGACAATAGCGTCCGGGGATGCTGCATCGAATCCGGTGCGCTCGAGAACGGTGCAGATGAGACGTCGCACGCATTCCTGCGCCAATGGCTCGTCCATCCTGGCTGGCTATGCTATGCGATGCGATGCGATGCGATGCGATGCGTTGCGTTGCGTTGCGATGTGCGCTACGCTGTATCGCGGTACTGGTCGAAGGGAAGCTAAGGGAATGGCACGCATTGAGGATCTGTCGCCGCCAAGTGCAAGGCGCAGATGGCAAAGACGGGACGAGACGGGACCGAGGCACAGTGCAAAGGAGCAAGACGACTGCTGACGTGCATGCGTGCGTACATGCGCACAAATCCCTTCTTCTCTCAATGTTATTCACAAGAAGGGAGAAAGAGAGCGCTTTTTAAGGCTACAGGGACGTGTCTCCCGAAGAGCAACGGACCATCAACTATCTGTCGACAGCAGAGAGGAAAGCGAAAGCGGAAGCGATCTTAGGGAATGTGTGGACATATGCTGACGGTATGGGTGTGGTGCGAAGGCGCCAGGCGCCATGCGGAGAGCAGGCGGGCGATGGTCCTCTTGCCGGCCGACGTGTGGACGGACTGTGGAGCCTTCGGCGGGAACTTGCAGCTAAGTCAGTCCATCCTCCAGTCTGCTGCTGCAGCGAGCAAGATCACATTATGAAGAATCAATCAGCTGACTGTTCCCCCTCCACATCTAGTTTTTATCCCCGGCAGCCGGGCAGACCTACTGTGACCTCTGGCTCGCTTGCAGTAAGTACGCCTACTCCTCGACATCGTCGAGATTGTTGACGACGCTCAGCCGGTTCCTCGGGTTCCTTTGCCTTCCCGCATCATTGACGTTCCGGCCGTCCTCGTCATCGTAGTCGCCCATAGGGCCGACCTGGTAGTTGTTGGCTGCCGTAGAGGCGATCGAGCCCGAGCGGCCGAGGCCGTATCCTGCCGCTGCGCCAGCACCCGCACCAGCAGCAGCCGGAGCCGCTCCGCTCGGCAGCCCGCCGTACGACTGCTGCATGGGCATGCTGTTGCCGCCGCCGCCGCCGCCGTTGTAGTAGTTGCCGTACGGCTGCTGGTCCCCGTACCCGCCACCCCCGCCGTACCCTGCGTTGTTGTGCCCTCCATAGCTCGACTGAGGGGGCGAGTTGTGTCCATCCTGGCTGTAGTAGTCGCCGCGGTCCGAGCCGCCATAGGCCGATCGCCCGGCAGCAGCGGCGCCCGCTCCTGCGGCCGCTGCACCAGCGCCGGCGCCCATGCCCGCCATGCCCGCGCTGTAGCCCGCCGACGAGAGGAAGCTCGGGTCGCGCTCCGACATCATTTGGCTGTGCCCGTTCTGCGTCGTCGTGCCGTCGTTGTACAGCTCTTCGTCGTCCATGTCGAAGCGGTTGTCCCCCGTCGGGTGCGTCGCGTTTGGAAAGAGGCCCGCGGCCGTCCCGCCAGAGCCCGTGCCGTCGCCCAGCTCGGGCCACTTGAAGTTGTCGTCGACGCGGTTCTTCCGCCGGCGCCAGTACCAGAACCCGGCGGCCAGCAAGAGCAGCGCGGCCACGCCTCCGCCAACACCACCGCCGATGCCCGCTTTGGCCCCAGTAGAGAGACCCGTAGAGCCCGTGCCGCCGGATTGCCCCTCGCCGGCAGGGACTGCCTGAGTGATTGTCACTGGCTGGACTGACGTGATGGTCACGCCGGACTGTGCAAGCGAGAAAACGTTAGCTTTCTGTGCGGTCTGCCATTGGCAGGAAAGGGTGATCGCGCGAGCGGCCGTGTGCCCATCCACTCACGTTGGTGTAGACTACAGTCGTCTCGGCGACCAAGGTAGTGGTGGAACTCGATGATGCGTCGACTGCTCCGTGCCAAGTTGGGGTGCAAAGAGGCAGTAAGTCAGCGTCAACGCCCAACTGTTTCGAAATTCTGACTCGGCGCGGCTGCGGTGTAAGGGGACAGGCGTGTGGAGGGGAATGTGAAGAGAGCTAGAATGGACGACGGTGCCGAGTGGAAGGACGGCCGCTGGTCGGCCGTGAAGCGGCTAGACTCGAGCCGGCCGAGCCAGACAGGTCCTATCAGGGTTCTGTGCATGCCCACCGGATGTGCTAGAGTCAGGTGAGGTACTGTCCGTCGTTGATGCATCTGAGGACGTTGACGCGAGAGACGAAGTGGAACCATCGGCGACCGACGACAATGATGATACTGACACAGGCAACCCCATGCATCAGAAAGGGGCGGTCGGCAAGAACTGGACGCTCAAGCAGCGTGAAGGCCGTCTGCTGCCTCGCAGGAAGTGAGACGAATGGGAAGAGAGAGAAAGCACGAAACGTGGCGGAGGAAGGAGAAGACGCGAGAGAGGAGGCACATACTTGAAGTCGTGGACGTGACGTCAGTTGTTACTAATGCTGTACTTGTCGTTGATGAGCCGTCTGGCGCTGTCGTCACTACTATTGAAGAGCTCGTTGTTGGAACTGCAGATGCGGCGGACAGGGAGGGAGAGGACGAGACAGGCAGCACACAGAGCGCGGGAAGATGTCAGCGAGCCGGTCAAGCCAAGGGAGGGACAAGATGCTGGTGAGGAGGGGGAGTGATTTTGGTGGGAGAGTGCAGAAGTATCGAGGTCCATCCCGGCACTGGCACATGAAATGGGCCGACAGACCATGTTCTGAGCCCTTTCCCCACTACGGATGGCTGCCGCCCACTTCAGGCTACCGAACACCTCCCTCAGGTGACCACTGAACACGCCCGCTCCTTCCGTCGTCATCTTTCTTTGTCGACCCATCAAAAGATGTGGGAGGATTTCGGAGAGGCACGAATCCGGAAAAGGTGCTTGGTAGAGGGCAAGATGCAGATGACAAGCTGCTCACTCGCTGTGGTCACTCCTGCCGTGCTATCGCTCTCGCTCTCGCCGTTGGTCGTGGCCTGTCCTGTTTCTCCTGTTGTCGTCACGCCTGGGCTGCCAGACGTCGAGCCTGCGCCTGACGTGGCAGGCGTCGGGGGTGCCGTGGTGGGCAGAGATGAGGATGGAGACGAAGCAGTAGCGCTCCCACTCGGATCTGGAACCGCACTTGTGCTCGTGCCTGCATCGACGGCTGAGCTGCTCTCAGTCGACGTACTTGTGCTCGCGGACGGCTCTGGTGTGGGTGTAGGGGCAGACGGTGATGGCGGAGACGTGGACGAGGAGGACGACACAGCCGCACTACTGCTACTTGGGGCACTGGTGCTGGCAGTGGTACTGCTGGTCGTTTCTGGGGCCGTGGAAGCACTGCTGGGTGGTGTACTACTGCTGCTCGCTGCACCCGGTCAAACGCCGGGGCACGCGGACCACAGCAGGCGAGCACAGACAAGGCGGGATGAGAATGGCAAAAAGCATGCAGCGGGAGTCGAGATCCCTGATTCAGGATTATGTTCTCCACTCTTCGACGTGCGCACGCGGTACGGCAGGGGCCTCGCTCTCAGATAGGAGTGGGATTCATCAGCGAGATGGGCGTGGAGAATGTGGCCGGATGTGGCGAGCATGTCGACTGGCTCTTGTCGTCGGCGCAGAGCGTAGTGTGGTGATGGTCGAGTATCGCCAGGTTGCCAGGTTGCCAGGTTGCCAGTGCCCAGCCCGACGTGAGTGGAGTGAGGTCATGTGCGGGTTCCCCCAAGAGCGGAAGGTGGGTTTAGAGAGAGAGAGAGGGAGAGAGGGAGAGAGGGAGAGAGGGAGAGAGGGAGAGCGAGGGAACCCGAACCAGAGAGAGGAGTATCTCATTTACCTGTTGTTGTTCTCGTTGCTGCTGTGCTGCTGCTTGCTCCTCCTCCTCCTCCCCCTCCTGTCGATGCAGAGGTCGCCACGCTGCTGCTCGAGCTCGGCCCATTCGAGGAGGAGGCGGCAGAGCTCGACGAGGGCGAGGTCGCGGCGGCGCTGCTGCTCGATTGAGCGGCTGACGACGAGGCTCGGGATGAGACGGCGCTGGATGCTGCACTCGACGCAGACGACTCAATCTCGGAGGACTGCGACGGTGCGGCGGTCGAGGGTCTGTTTGATGGGTCACGGTACAGTCAGCCCTCTTGCCCGTATCTGGCAGTTCTCTCGAAGGTCTACTGTACTCACCCGTCGCCGTCGCCCAGGGTCAGAGTGGACGACATCTTTTCCGTGTCTTTCCTATATCAGTAGTGAGTGTGTATGTGTGGTCGATGTTATGCTGAGCACTACAGCTGAGGGGGGAAAAAGTCGATGGGGGTGCGGGTTGGGATGAAGCAGCCAGGTGCCAGGTGCAGGTCACCCTCCTCCTCCACCGCCGCCGGGGAGGGAGGGGAGCGGGATTGCTCAAATCGCAAGAGTGACATCGCACAAAGATAGACACCAGAGAGAGAGAGAGAGGGAGACAGCACAGCGAGGACGCGAGGGAAGGGAGGAAGGAAGAAAGGAAGCTTGTACAAGATAGTCTGATGATTGATGGGATGGAGCTTCTCTCCCGTGCACGGTGCGCCGCACGATGACGCCCGAGCTGCAGCTGGCGCGCACGACAACAAACAGCCTGAGCGTCCGGGTTCAGGTTGAGCGCTCGAGGGCACACATGCATGCATGCCTCAGATAGCACAGGCTGCAGACAGGGGCGACACGCTATTGCTATGCACAAATGCAACATGAACACTGCGGCACACCGTCAGACACATAGTACAGTACACATGCTGAGCCGGCCTGGAGCCCTCCTGCCGCCGTCCTTTTGCCCGTCGCACCGCCATTTGCCACTCACGAACCGTTCGTAATGAGGACACATGCGCGACAGTGACGTCCCCGTGAAAATTTCTGGCAATGCCCAGTACAATACGATACTCGAGCAGCTACTCGTACGTGCAACGATCAGCAGTCTCATAGATGTGCTACATATCGTGAATCTCGATGTACAACGACGCCCCCCTGGACCGTTAAAGACAACCGCGCACTACGACAGATCAAAGCCCGCGCCGGAATTGATGCTCGCCAGCAGCTTCTCGCGCAGTTTCTCTGCCGTCGAATACGTAGGCAGCTTGAGCAGGCTGCCCGAAGGGTAAGGGGGAAGTGGAGGATTCTCGAAACCGTCAGCACCGTATTCTGTCGGCACGGCTCTGCGCCGAGGCAAAGCTGCCAGTCAGTACAGCATAACACCCACTTGACACAGGTCGACGTGCTCGGCATGCGCTCCTCGTCTGCTCCCCCATTGCCAATCGCAAACTTGGGGTTGAGCTGCCCGAAACCGAGCAGTGGGGGCCGCGGGCACGACGTGCAGAACTTGACGAGCGCCTTGCGGTCCGCCTGCCCGAACCCTTGCACCACCCGCCAGAATGTCTGAATCGTCTCGTGCGACTCGTCGTACCCGCGAGAGTAGACCGTGTTGTGCCGCAGGTCGTCAATGTCGATGCTCGTCTCGGCCCCGCCCACGAGCAGGCCCAGCTCGACTGTGTTGAACATCCGCAGCCACTTTGGGTTCACCAGGTCCGACAGCCCCGAGAAGAAGGCAGAGCACTGCGCAGATATCTGCTTGTTTAGCCGGTAGTCCGATACCCGGTAGATGTACGAGATCCGGTTCTGGTTCGTCACGGGAATGTTGCTGCCGTCCGGGATCAGATCGATTGTCCTGCTCACACCAAAGTCTGCGACCAAGGTGGCATGCAACGCATGTCAGCTACCGTGAAACAGCCCAAGCTAAGGGGTCGACTTCGCGCCACGCACCATCGTCCGTCACTGTGAAGTTGAGCGAGAGGTCCTTCTCCACGTCCCCGGGATAGTTCTTGAGCTGCACAAGCCCATGATAAAGGTCCGGCTCGAACGACGCAAGGTCATCGAACCCGCTCGCCCGCCCAAGCCACTTGCTCAGGAAGAAGGGCGCGAACGGGACGTCGACGAGGATCCCCTCGTACAGGGCCTTGCCCAGGATGCGCCCGAGGAAAGCGTACCACTGCAGCGAGAACCCTTCGCGCGAGTACGAGGTCGATGCAGGGTACAACTCGTGGCTGCTCGTCTCGAGCCAGAGGCCGCGGTCAACATCGAATGCCTCTTTGGAAAGTCTGCGGTTTACGCGCGCACACACACACACACGTAGAGCCAGTATCAGCTTCCTCTTGTTTCCCTTCCATCCCCATCCAGAAGCATTCATCAACCAGACACGGGCGGCGGGGCCACTCACTCCGTCAAGAACTCCTTGAAGAGCCCACCTCCATCGATGCCAGCCTCCTCTTGCCCGTACTGATCCAGGAACCGGATGGCAAGTCTCTGCTTGAGCTGGCTGCCGAGCCCACTCAGCGCCGCAAAGCCGTCATCGGCCACGTGTCCGCGCCGGATCGTCGCCTGTCCAGCAATGGGCCGCCCATCTGTGCCGACGGTGAAGCGCGAGCGCACAGAAGCCGCGCCCCGGTGCCCTTGGCTAAGCCGGACGCGGTCGTTGGCGACAAACTGCTGGAAGATCGAGACGCGGATCTCAAAGGGGATGACAAAGGGGACTGCAGATGGATGCAGAAGGAAGCGGCAGTGTGCACGACTCGATCAGCTGGCAGCCCCGCTGGCTCGAGCGACCACCGCAAAGCAGTGCAACTCGACTCACTGTTGTTGAGCACGCCCAAACGCGGACTGACAAAAGCCATCTGACGTCTCGTCGGCAAAGTCCGACGAGCAGGCGCCATTCTCCGCACGGGCCGCTCGTCCTCATCCTCCTCCATATCGTCATTCTCGTATGCCGCGCGTCCCCGCCGTACGGGGACCGTAGGTGCGCTGCTCTCCTCCTCTGCTTCTTGCTCTTCCTCGTCCAGCTTCTGATCTTCTACGATCGCAGATTCGACGAACGAATGCAGATCCATCTCCGACGTCATGATCCAGTGACCTGCCGGCGTGAACTGCCGTCGCGAGCTGTGACGCGCCAAGAGTTCGGTGAGTCAGCATTTGTGTCGGCGCCCCTCAGACAGCTACTTGTCAGCACTTACTCTCGCGCATGCAAGCTTTGCAGGAGACCAGTAGCGAGCTTTCTGAGTGCCTCGGCTGACACGTTGGTTTCCCCCACAAAGCGCGGGCCGCCTTTCTTCGGATCGACAAGAACCTCCGGCTGCCAGTAGAGGCCGAAGGCGACATTTCTCAGCAGCGCAGAGAACCCGACGACCTCGTCGATACCGAGCGGGTTCCTCGAGTGCGCTTGAGTCTCGCCGCTGCTCTGTCCAAAGAACTCGTCGTCGCCTAGGGTGAGCAGCGAGCGTGCGTACATCTCGGCAAGCAGGACGAAGTGCGGCCAATCTTGTTGAAGCTTTGGATCTGCCAGCGCGCCAAAGACGGCACTCGCAACCGTCCCGGATGTGCTGCTCGTCCCCGACGCAATCGCGCGAGCGAGCGCCGAGGATCGCACCCAGCCGCGCCAGATCTCGCGCAGGAGACCGCTGCTGCTTGTTGCTTGCGCCGAGTACACGAGCGAGTTGACAATGCCCTCTTTGACGCTCGCGGGGAAGGCGTACAGGAGCGAGACGAGGAAGGACGACAGGGCGGGCCGGGATGTCGCCGAGAAGCGCGTCGAGAGCTGGACGATCGTGCTGAGGAACGGCTCGCGAGTCATGCTCAGCAGAGTAACGTACGTAGTCGCATCCACCACAAATCCTTCCGTAGATTTGCCTTTGTGCTCTCGTTGCGAAGACGCGACACCAGGGATCGGGCCAGTCATGGCAATATCGCCATCCTCGTCCGTGTCGATGCTGAGGTCGATAGCCGTAGCTCGGCTCTTTCCCTTTCCTTCTACCATGACAGTTGCGGGGCTACTTGCAGCGCCATCTCGCGTAAGCAGCGCAACCGGTATCCGACCCAGCAGATACTTGTAAGCCGTGAGCAGGGCAACGAGCTCCTTCCCATTCTGCGCCCTCTGCCAGCGCGCGCCTCCCTGCGCGCCAATGCTGAGAAGATTAGCGAGGAAATGCGCAGCTTGCGCTCCGTCCATCGCCTGCATGAGAGCATGGCTTTCGCTGCCTTGCCCCTTGTCGATAGGCTCGCCATCTTCGCTCTGCCGAGCAATGCAAGCCAGCAGCTGCGCATACGGAATTTCTGACTTGTCCCCGCTGAGCGCAGCCAGCGCCGATGCCGGAAGCCGGGCCGATGTCGCGAGAAGCGGGATAGTGAGGATCGATGTCGTGAAGCGCGCCAGGGTGGTGTCAGGTATTGGCGCTGCTGCGGCGTCGCTGGCGGACGTGGACTGGCGAACAAGGACAGAGAGGGCCACCTGGATGGCAGCAGGCAGCGAGATGGGAGCAGGCTTTGCGTGGGGTCGCTGACGAGCAGACGGAGGGGGAAGGGAGAATGTCAGCCTGGTCTGTAAAGAGGCGCGAATGGAGCGGGGTGGCTCACGAAGGCTAGGATGTGCGTGCGCAGGTCGCTGAACACGCCGTGTCGGACCAGAGAGGCTGCGAGCTGTGCTGGATAGCTTTGCGCCGTGGACGGCAACCCTCTGTACTTCGCCGGGTCGAGGAGCTGCTTCACGAGCTCGAGAAAGAGCGGCACGGAGGGGGAGCTGCGGTTTGACAAAGGTCGCAGTCGGTAGGGTAGTACTTCAGCTGATATCCTGCCCGCATGTTTCCCCATGTCACAACAATCGGCGAGGCCATCACTCCGTGCTCACCTCGGGCTGTCAGCCGCCATGCGGCACATCTTTTGGCTCAGGACGCCCAGGGCGTACTTCCAGCGGGATAAACGCTGCCTCTCTTGTGGCGCGGCATCCTGCGTCACATCACTGTTGGTACTGCACAGCTCCTCAAACGTCTGAAAGAGCCTGACGCGCGGCCGTCCCGTCGCCACCAGCCTGGCCCACTTGCCCAAGCGCGCCGCATCGCCTTTATTCCCCGTGCGGTAGGCGAACGCCAAGCGTGCAGTGGCCTCGAGGAGCTGTGCAGCAGCGATGGTGTCGCCTGAGGTACCGGCGGTGCTGAGGATGGCGTCCACCTCGGCGCGCACACTATCTCTCGCTGCCCCGGCTGCTGTGCGCGAGCGGTAGAATGCCTGTATGCGCCGTGCAGCGCGGTCGAGCTTGCGGCGCGACTCGCGCGCTTGTCGCTCCTGCCGTGCGCGGAGGGCGATGCTGCTGCTTTCGTTGTCGTTCCTGCTCGATGCTGCGAGGTTGCCGTGCGTGCGCGTCGTCGTCGTCGCCACTGAGGAGGATGACGATGACGACGACTGCTCCCCTGCTCCACCACCGCCGCTGAGGTTGATGGCAGGGCGTGAGCGGGTCTGCCCAGTGAAGAAGTGATTCATCGTGGACGATGTGCACAAACGGCGATACTGGGGCAGTCAGGTGGTGTATCCTGGGGGAAGAGGAGAGGGAAGAAGAGGCTTCAGCAAGCAAGCAGGCAGGCAGGCAGGGCTGACGTGCGCCAGGCCAGGCACAGAGGAAGGTGCTGGAGACGGCACTGGCCATGGCTGACTCATTTGCATGGCAAGGTAGGATGAGCCCTAGGTCACAACAACAACACTGGAAATTGACAGTCAAACATTGCACGCTCGCACCGCATCGCAGTCATGCCTGCGCCGCCGCAGCAGCACGTCTCTCTGCCTTGCGCGCTCGCTTGGCCAGCTTCTTCGCTGCCAGCAGCTCCTCCTCCTCTTCGGCCCCGCTCGGCGGCGGTGTCGGCAGAACAGCAGCAGCAGCAGCAGCAGCAGCAGCAGCAGCTGGAGGTGGAGGATCACCCTCGAGTGCTCTTCCCTCCCTCTTGCGCTTCTTGTCCTTCGTTGGCTTGGTCGCTGTCGCCACTGTCCCCGCTTCTTCTTGAGGCACAGCAGCGGCCAGCTTTTCGCTCTTCATCCTGAGCTTCTCCTCCTTCCTGGCCCTCTTCTCCCTCCGCAGCCGCCGCCGCTCTTCCCTGGCCGCTTTCCTGCTCGCCTTGTCCTGAGCTCGTTCCTGCTCCTCCTGCTGCTTGAGCGGGCCAGCGGCCGGTACTGGCGGCGCCATCGAGGACGACGACAACGGCGACAATGACGCTGATGCTGATGCTGGCGGTTTGCTATCTTCATCCCCCGCGGTCCCCGCTAGAGGCTTGCCCCTGAGGAACTTGGAGTAAAACTCGCGCCGCGCAGCTTCGAGCCTGGCCTGCCCGATGATGTCCGTGTTGAAGGTGCTGCTGCTGCTGATGCTGCCGGAGAGGTGTGGCACAGGTACTGGCGTAGACGCGCCAGACGTCTGCGCCGATGATGCGCGCGACGAGTAGATGCCTGTACTTGTGCGCCTCATGTCCTGCATGCCCGTGTTCGAAATCAGCCCAGCCCAGCGTCCATCCAGCCCATTGCGCCCAGCTAGGATGGCACACCCACCTCAACCGGTGTGCCGCCCGCCTTGCCTTTATCTTTGCCCTTGTTCGCAACCATCGAGAAGACGTCGTCCCACCACGCGTAGCCCGTGTCGCGCTCCTTGCCGATGCCCTTCAGGTTCGTCTTGTGCGCGACCGTGATGGGCTTCTTGAGGCCGCCCTTTTTCAGCGCGGTCCCCGGGCCGTCCCAGCCTTGCGAGGTGAGGTACGTCGTTGGAGAGAAGCTCATCATGGTCGTGCTCCCGCGTACGTGTAGACTTGCTTCGTCCGAAGGACTGGCTGTTGCTTGAGGTTGCGATTCAGCCGCAGCTAGGGTTTTTTTCGATGTCTGTCGGGTGCGGGAGATCCAACGAGGGCGCTTCGAGGCTAAGCGGCGACAGGAGACCGGGGGCTCCAGGACCAGATGAGACAGACAGACGAGATGAGGGGGCCCAGTGCTGGATGGGCTAGGTATGCAAAGGGGCAGAGGAGGGGAGAGGAGAAGTGCAGGGACGACGCTCAAGAAGTCAAAGGCTCGTGGCACGTGATGTCGGCGATGGGTGACCTTTCAGGCCAAGTCACTATCATACAGCTACTCGTATAGCACAACACTCAGCACGCACTGCCCCGCCGCTACTCGTCCTCCTCCGCAATCACCTCTGCCACACTGCTCCTCGGACTGATCATTCCCCCGCTCGGGCCCCTCGGCTGCTGCAGCGACGACGACGCGTACTGGCCTCCCTGCGGCACAGACATGAAGGCTCTCGAGCCGGGACTTGACGACGGCGTGGAGGAGCCATTGCTGCTGAAACCCTGCGTCCCAAAGCGCGGTGCCCGAGAAGAGCCGGCTGGCGAGTACGACGGCGAGGCAGAAGAGGGTGGTGCTGCCTTTTGCCGAGCACTGTAGCCGGATGGGGAGATTGAGCGCTGCTGCTGCTGCTGCTGTTGTTGTTGTTGTTGTTGAAGTGACGGCGGCGTGGCTGGCTGTGCTAGGGAAGCCTGCATGCGCGGTGGCGCAGGCTGCTTCTGCGCTTTTGATAAAGCTTGTGATGGCTGCTTGGCATAGGGCGATGGCTGAACCGTCGTCCCTCCCAGCCCGCGGTATCCCTGATCGTCTTCGTACGACGCTTCACGTCCTGCGCCATTCCTGCCTGTGCCTTGACCGACAACCCCGCGTGACCCCGCCTCCACCTCCTGCGGCTTTGGCTTTGGGATGCGGTGCAGCACGCCAAAGCCCACTCCGCACCCGAGCAGCCCCTTCTCCTCGCCCGAAGCGCTCCACGCGCGGTTGGGCACAATGACGACCTCGCGCGTGACGTCGAAATCGGCATTGTACACAAAGAGGCGGAGCGGCTTGTCGACGTGGTCCTCGACCAGGCGGTAGAAGTCGGCCTCCTTGTGCAGGACCCCGCCGGCATAGCCCAGGATGTAGTCGCCAAAGGGGACCAAGCCTGCACTCTCTGCGGGAGAGTCTTCCAAGATCTCCAGGACGTGCCATACTTTTTCGAGGGCCCCGTCCGGGTTGCAGAGACGGAGGCTGAGGCCGAGGAGTGAGGGCTGCGAGTCGGTAGCCCCTTGTCCGTACTGGGAGGATGATGGAGCGTCGTCGTTCCCTGTCCAGACAGTCGACGGGATGACGGTCACGTCTGAGGAAAATGCAGGGAGGTACGGACGCTTGTCGGGTCAGTGCAGCTCCGTGACTTTACAGCTGCAGAGATTGGGGTCCCGTGCACACACCCCTCAGCTCGGCGCGCTTGCTCGACCAGATCTGCAAGTTGAGCTCGCGGTCCTCGTGGGCGTCGACGACCCCTGCGAGCATCTCCTCCACGGACCCCGTTGCGCTCCCCTGCATGCTCGCCGAGCTGAGCGCCTCTCCATTGACGCCGACGAGGTAGTCGAAGAACGGCTCAATGCCTGCTGCTGCTGCTGGGCTGTTGTCGGCGACTCGGAGGACTGCGCGGGCGGACGGGCGGGGGCGAGAGCACGGCCCAGACCATCACAGGCGTCGCCATCGTTGTCGTCGTTGTCGCCGTCGCGTCGAAGGGCGCGTCGCATCGCATGGAACCCAGAGGCGGGGCGCAAAGTGCAGAGGAATATAATGCACAGCACAGTCATCACCATCAGCTCACTGTTCTGTTGTTGCTCGCTGCGCTGCACTGCGCTGCGCTGCTCGCTTTACCCACCATGGAACCCAATCCTCCCCCGAATCGACGAGTCGGCCGTCGTCGACGTGAGCGAGCGCGACTCTGCTGCTCCCATGGCGATATGTTTGCGATAGTGTCGCGTGCAGCGTGCACGTATATACCGTGTGCGAGAGCGGGATGTTGTGGTTGTGCGGAGGACGAGAGGGGCGGTCTCCTACCTACCTACCTCCCTACCCTGCCTACCTAGCTCTCCTTCCTTCCAACCTCCACCATCTCTTGGCCTCGCTATGCAGCCATAGCATAGCATATCAGAGACCATGGCCATGGACAGCCAGCATCAGCACCAGCTCGCAGAGGATGAGGACGAGGACGACCACGGCGACACCAGCGAGATCCGCCTGACCCGCCGGAGCGAGCTGCTCAAGATCCGCGTCGACCCGCTCAAGGGCAGAGGCGTGTATGCGCGCACAGCCATCCCGAGCAACACGCTCGTCGAGGTATCGCCTGCCCTCGTCGTCCCTGCATCCGAGTACGCTGCGCACTCGCTCAGCGGGACCATCTTCGAGTCGTACCTCTTCACATGGTCAAAGCCCTCGGGCGACCTCGCCCTCGCCCTGGGCATTGGCAGCCTGTTCAACCACTCCGACTCGCTGCCAAACGTCTCGTACACCCTCGACAAGCGCAACGTGTCCATTCGGTACACTACAACAAGGGATGTGCCGCAGGGCGAGGAGCTCTGCATATTCTACGGGCACGGCGTCGCCTTTGGCGAGAAGGGCCAGCTCGTCGTGCAGAGAGGACGTCCACCTACGCCAGAGAATCAGGAGGACGCTTTCATGCTCATGGCCAATGGCAGAGGTGACAGCGACGAGGAGGAAGGCGTGCAAGCCGGCGAGTCCGTCCGCACAGTGCCGGCCTTGGCTCCTGAAGAAGGGCCGCCGACCTCGCTGGACATGCAGCCAGCACAGAAATTGCGAATGCCAGCACAGGCAGATACCCGGAACGAAGCAGAAGTCCTGCCCATCGCCTCTCTGCCTGTACATCAAGTCACCAGCATCCTGTCACCAGAAGACATGGCCCTAGAAACGAGTGCGTCGCCGCCTGACCCGCTCGACACAATTGGCGTCCATCGTGCGCGACACCCTCGCTGAGACGTACCGGTATGGCGTGCGTGCTACAGTGCAAGTATACGCACTGCGTATCAACCCGCGCAGCTCGGGATCCGTGCTCGCCTTTCTGCGCCACGCCAGCCTCGACATGCAGCCGGCGATGCGACACTGCCGGCGCATTAAGCGGATCGAGCCGCTCTCGTCGACAGCCGCTGCAGAGAGTCCCGCCGGCATCGAGCATCTCGCGGCGGCAGCCCCCACCTCTGACGGTTACGAGCAGGCGCTCATCCTCCTCTTCCCGACCGAGCTCATGTCGCTCCCATCGCTCGTCGAGCTGCTCCTCGCCTCGTCGCACCTGGGCACGCTCCCGCGCTCTGCACTACAGCAGCCAGAGGTTCTCGACGTCCCGCACAGCCCAGCGCGCACGCTCAAACAAGTCAAAGAGTGGTCGAGAGACTGCTGGCCCGTCTCGCTCGTCCCCGTGAAGGAGGACGTCCTCGCAAAGGAGAGGCTGCAGTCCTGGACCGCAGGAAAAATTGCATGGATGCGCGACATGTGCGAGAGCGCCGTGGTGCGCGCAGAGGCCATTGAACGCGATGGAGCGGCGGACCATCCTGTCGTGTGCACCGTGACCGAGTCCTTTGATCCGGCGCGGCATCGCCGTGGCTACAACCCGGAAGCAGGGGCTGCCTGCCTGCCCGTCGTCCTGGCCACATCCCACGACACGCGGCAATCGAGCACAAACCCGCTCCAGCATGCCGTCCTCAATCTCCTCGAGCGCGTCGCCCACCTCGACCGCACCGGCGCACGCCCGCACATGCCCGCGTCCGACTACCTCCTCACCAACCTCACAGTGTTCATGTCGCACGAGCCGTGCCTCCTCTGCAGCATGGCCCTGCTCCACAGCAGGATTGCATGCCTGGTGTATGTGCGCGAGAGCCCCGGCGCTGGCGGGTGCGGGACCGAGTATTCGCTCCATGAGCAGAAGGGGACGAATCATCATTTCGAATGCTGGAGGGTCAGACCAGACGGGGCATGGAGTGAGCTCAGAGATAGAATGCCAGTGCTAGAGATAGACCCGTGATAGAAGCTTGCGGGAGACCTCCATCATGTCGTTGTACAATGACGAATTGCGAACAATGCATCTCTTCCGTTCAGTAACTCTCATGGCCGCACATCCTTCATCCTCGCCCACTACCTTTCCTGTTGCTCATCTCATTCCAGCCCACGGCATCGTCCCTGCCTCGCCTTGGCTCTGATGCCCGGCCGTATCAGCGCTCCTGCATGCTCTCCTTCAGCGCCATCACAAACATGAACTGGCATGCCATGTCTTTGAATGCCTCGTCTCCCTTGAACTCATCTTGCTATACAAGCGGCATACGCGAGGAATGTCTCAGCCTACGTCTCGACTGCCGGAAGACGGGATGCATCCTTACGTCCGCCAGCCAGGACACCCATTTGTCGATCTTGTCCAGTGGAATGGTCTTGAGAGCGCTGAGATCCCTTATGCGCGCTTTCTCCAGCAGAGCCTTGTATGCTTGGAGCCCGGGCGGGAAGTCCTCGTCTTCATCCTTGATCTCGATAGCGTTGACCCTGCTCCTGCCGCTCACGCTATTTGTCTTGAAGGAGCGGCTGCCAGCTTCACTCTTGCTGGGCCGATCGGCTGTCAGGACTGACTTTGCCGCCTCTTTCTGCTTTGCATCGGACCCATCTGACGAGTCCAGGACAGTCGGTGTGCACGCTGCTGCCTTCTGCGCATCCGGAAGCGATCTTGGACCATGCTCGTGCTGACGAATCGTCATCGACTCGGCAGAGTCCGACGCCGGGGCGACTGACTTCTCTTCTTTGCCTCTGAGCGATGTGGCTGTGCCGGGGACAGGCGAATGAGCGTCTCCAGTTGGCTGATCTGAGCCAATGGGTGCGGACGCGGTGGACAGATCCGTATGCTCGAGCTGGTCAATCGGGGACCGTGCTCTGCTGTTAGAACCGGCAGGGGCAAGGTCGGGCCCATCGGTCGAGGTCGAGCCAGATCGTCTCAAAGCTGTGTCTGAAGACTCGTCATCGTGATGGCGGTCTCGCTCGAAGGTGCCCGATTCGACCTCGGAGGTCTGCGATAAGGCGGTTCTTTCGCCGATACGGACAGCAGGGGGAACGGCTGCTTGAGATAATGGCAGGGGCAAGACATTCGATTCCGCCTGGCCCTTTATCCAGAGCATGCGAGCACGCCACCCCTCTTTTGCCCTCCTGTGCCTCTCCTCCAGTAAAGCGCCGTCAGATCGCTCGTCATAAGTCTCTCGTCCTTTGCCCTTCATTTGCCCTGTGAAGCGCTGGGTAGCATTGTGCCGTATATTGCTTGTTCGCGCCGCGTCTTTGTCTATTGCGCTAGTCTCTGCAGGCCCAACTCCGTCATCTGGGGTAGCTGGGCGGTGCTGTGTGGGTTGACTACACCCAGAGATTGTGTTGCCGGCACCAGCAGCGGTGACCGAAGGGCCGACAGCAGGGAGCGGTGGCCTAGGCATTGGTCGAAGTGCGGTTCGTTTGACGCCGCTTTCTTGCGTTCGCGTGACATCCGGCAGCTTTGCGCGAACCGGACGGGGCCTGCGCTTGGCGTGTGCAGGACCTCTCTGGGCCAGAGGCGGCAGCGCGCGGAGCTCCTCGGCTGTGTATTCGCGCATAGTGCTCCGCTCAATTGCAGTTCTTTGAGATGGGTATTGCTGGACCCAATCGGGCGCCGCGCGCGCGCGGGTGTAGGGTACCGGAATAAGGTTGTTCTTTTGCTGATCACCATCCACATTTTACCTGTCTACCATGTCCTTGACGGCCTGATCCGCAATCTCGCCTTCAGCCAGGAACTGCATGAAGAAACGTGTGAAGAATTGAGAATCGGCATATGACTTCAGTGTGTTCATGTTGTCCGGTTCAGCTCTGGCCAAAGCTCGTAGAAACGTTCTGGCTCCGCGCCCTCTGTGTGACCCTGTGCGGTGGTTGGTGAGCGTGCTTGCGCCAGGGTCCCGTTCGGAAGAGACTGCTTGGACGACTAAATGGCCGCAGAAGAGACACATGAAGCCCCTGTCATGAGACTGGCCATCGCATGCCACGTTGCCGCCCCAGCCGCTTGGCCTGAGTGTGTATTAGCAAGCTATCAGCACACGCATGTATAGAGAAGAGCTCAGGTGCTGCACACACCTGCAACTGTTGGGATGGTGTTCTTCCGTCTGGGCTTGGGCTAGCACAAAGGCTGTGTACGTATGTGCCCATGTATGTCCCGAAGTCTTCGGCATCCGTGGCGCTTTCTCGTCTCTTGACAAAGCGTCGTCGAGCTGGGCAGCCCTCTTGTGTAACTGCAATTTGCGGAAGGTTGGGTCACGCGGACCGCCGTCCGCATCGTCGTCATCGAAAGGATCGTACTCTGAATGATCTGAATCGGGCTCGGGAGTTGCGAGTCCTTCGCCCGTGCCGATGGAGTCGTGTGTACCGGCGCACCCAGTGCCTCTCTTTCCTCCGTTCTCGCCAGATTGCCCCGCATGCTGGTCACCTGCAGCTTCCACAAGTTCTGCACTCGCCGGCTTGCCTCTCAGCCTCTTCTCGTCATTCGCTCCGTCCGGCTGTTCGTCCGAGGCAGCATCCGCCTTACGCTTCATCTTGCCGCTCCGCCGTCAGGGTCGTGGATAGTAGTGGTGCAGCACTCCGAAGCTGGACCGTCGATTCCACTGCCTGTTGCGGCTGAGGGTATTGCAGCAGACCAAACTTGTTACCGATTCCGGGTAGGTTGCAGAAGGGAGTGATTAGAGAGAAGGGAGAAGGGAGAAGGGAGAAGGGAGAAGGGAGCAGGGAGAAGGGAGAAGGGAGGAGAGAGAAGAGAGAAGAGAACCGAAATCACGAGGAAAGAGGAGGGAGGACGAGGAAGAAAGGAAGCGGAGGTCAGCTGAGAAGCGGAGCAGGTCAGGGTTCTCCGCGCGGAGGTCGTGCGGAGGGTCGGTGCGTCACCGCGTCGGCCTCGATGATATGCCTGTCAGAGTAGGCAGCCTGATCGAGACTATCTGATCATACATGCGGGCTGTACTTGTCGTCACTACCCGTAGGATCCCTCTGACTGCAGCGTAAATGCCCCTTTCCCGCCCTCCCTCCGCCCTTTCCTCCCCCTTCAACCGTTACTCCTCCAGATACTCCTTGATGGCCACAAAGAGCTTGAACTGCTTGACAGTGCTGTTGAGCAATGTTGGGAAGCCGTTGATCGTATTGTCTCTCTGTGTCGCCCGTGAAGGTGAGTCGACAGCATCAGCGTACCGAGGAAGCAATGAATCGAAGAAGGCCCTCACCATCGCTACGGATCGTACCCAGTTTTCGATCGACTTCGGCTTCATCGATTTAAAATCCTCTGCAGTCTTGCCGTTGGCAGCGAGACAGGCAGTGTACGGCTGGAGCGCAGTCTCCGAGCTCTCCAGCGGAGCAGTCTCGAGCTCGCACTCCCTGAGCAGCTCGGCGAGCTCAAATTCCTTGTCGAAAGTGTCGAGAAGCTCGTGGAATCTCTTGAGTCCTTTTACTGACCTCAGAGACTGGCGTGTCCCAGAGCCAGCTCAGAGAGCGTCAGTCCTGCACTCCAGTACTACATCCGGCATATCAAGATTGGCACCCACGCTTGCCATGAATTTCACCCAGAGATCAACGTGTTCCTCGTAAATATGCGCTTGGAGAGCAGCTTGATCTAGAATGCCGACAGCCTGCAGAACCCGTGCATACGGCTGAAGTGTCTTGTGAAAGCCGGTGGCGGGCCCAGGGTCAGATTGATGAAGATGTGCGGCAGTGCCAGCAGGTATCTGTGCTTTGCTTGCTCTCTCATTCTGCACGCCGGTCGTTCTGGCTGCACCTGCTGGCTTGGTGAAGGTCGGCGGAGCAATGGATCTCTGGCTGGCATCTACCGAAAGTGATGGCTGGCTGCGGGCTACAGGCGGTGCTGACCCCGACCGCTTCTTTGCGGCACCGCTAGCGGGCGTCTGCGACAGCGATTGCTCCGCAGGCTTCTGCGACGAGGACGCTGCAGAATATGCGCCAGCTTCTGTGATGCACTCGCCATTGGAAGCCGATTCGACTGGCCCGGGTTGCTTTGCGGCTGCCGTGGCGCCTGTACTGACACCCTCGGCTGGCTCGGCCGTCTGCACTGAGCCGACGTGAATAGCAGGCAGCGAATTCAATCCGTCGGCTAGTGATTCTGAGCTTTGCAAAGCGGGCTGGCTTTCCCCGGTCGCAATCCGCTTAGAATCTGCTGCAGGAGCAAGGGGCGTTGAGGCGTCTCTGACGATCGACAGCGAGTCGGCAATCGGCGCGGCCGGCTGTGAGGTTGTCGTTTCGACAGAGCGTATGGCGGCATCAGCCAAGCGTAGAGCTGGCCGCACAGTTGCGATGATTGCACGGCATGACGCATCAGCGTCTCGATCTGTCTCGTTCACCCTAGCGTCTGGCTTGCCCGCTGGTCCCGACTCTAAAGCAGCCGAGCAAGCGCTGGGTCGGGAGTCTCTAGACGTGTCTGCGGCTAGGGCGCACATAGCCTGAGCGGGACCTGGTGCAGCCGGAGGCGTTACAGCGCCGTTTGATGTGGGCCGCTCTGTGGGCTCCTCGGTCCACGTCGTTGTTGTTGTCGCAGGATAAGCTGCATCATCAGACCGGCCAAGCATCGGATCGGGACGTGCTGCAATGACGCAACACGGCTGGGCTGCTGTGAGCCCGTGCAGATCTGCCTTCAGACTACTGATGCGAGTCTCCGTGTCGATGCCTATACCGCAGGACTGTGCCGCCTTTGCTGCCGCCCGCTCGAACACCGACCTGATCTGCGAGGCCTGCTTGTCGCAGTTTTGCGCGGTGGTGGTGGGACCAGAGAGACCGGGAGCTAGTCGGGGGTTGCTGACAGCAGAGGCGCCTGATGCAGTCTTCTTTGACTCATCCGACACCAGCGAATCACTCAAAGACGGCATGGGCGCCGTCGGCGGCTTGATCTGCGAGCCCCGCCGGTCGGGCTGCACCGCAGAAGGTCCAGGAACAGGGGCTGAGGGCCGAGACGAATGGGGAGCGGGTGCTGATCGACTAGTGCTCGGAGCATGGGGCTTTGTCGTGCTCCCTTTCAGGGCAGGATGCCCCAAGTCGCTTCGCGTCGTCGAGGGCTTCACTGGCGAGAGTGACTTATTTTGGGCTGGCATGTCTTCATCCGTGGAGGTATCGTCTCCGCCTTTCCTCGTCGAGCGCTGTAGGATGCCCTTGTACGGCGCCGGCGTGAATTCGCACCTTCCCCTGGCCCCCAGCCTGTAGGTCGGTCCTGGACTCCACACATCTGACATCGTAACGTCACGGCCTGCAGGCCGCTGTTTGGCAGCGCCCGCTTGTGTCAGGGCTCTGACGCCCTGGCCGTCCAGGTATGTCCTGAAGACACCGTCGTGGTTCTTGAGCAGATCCGAGCGAAGCTCCGCGGTAGATAGCGCGCGCAAAAAGAGCCTTGCTTTGGGATCGGTACCACTTTCGTGATTTGTGCATCGACACTCGAGGAAGAGATGCTTCCACATGGTCATGGCGCGGGGGTTCCGCGTCTGCGAGACGGTAGCTCCGCAAATCCGGCACAGGCAGGCCGCTTTATGCGGCTCGCCATCGCAAACGTTGTTGCTGCATACGACGAAACAGATTGAGCTTCCGATGCAGGCCCGTATAGAGCACGGTCGATGCTGCCAATCACCTGCAATTTTGGGCCGAGTGAGCTTTGCCGCGCTCCCGAACGACCACGATAAGCCAATGCGCCCAGCTCCGGCCTTTGAGGCCTCTATGGCGAGGAGCTTGTTTTTCCTTGGATCTCCACTGTAGCTCTCTGATTAAATACGACAGGGATGTCTGGAGCGGCTCTGGCTCGAGATCCTCCGCATGAGTGGTCGATTCCTCCGAGGACGAGTCAGTGGGTGGAACTGCGTCGTATCGCTTGCCGCTCGATTTCCTTGGAGCGCGTTTAGTCATCAATCTTCGAAGATATCTAGGCTTTGAGGTCGTCTGGCTGGACGATGCAGCGGGAGCATGCGCTGGCTGAGCTCGTGCGGGAGGTGGGGACGCACTTCGGGCCCTCTTCAGGCCTCTAGTCCGCTGTCACAGGTCTGTCGCTCCGTTTGGCTTGCGCTGGCTCGCGGCTGGGGTGGGCGGCCATTCCGGCAAGTCGCTCTCACTTCCGCTGTTCGAGGAGCTGGACATGTCAAGCGATGGCACATCGACGCCCTGTCGCGACGTCCGTGGCTTCCGAGGTGGCTCCGGTATATATCGAGGGATTCCACGCGATGGACAGAGATAGAGGAAGAGGGCGCGCAACAATAATGCTCGATGATCTTCTTGCGGTTCTTACTGATGGCGCTGCGCCGCGAGCAGGGCGCGTTCGCAGCGGGCCGCAGGGTGCGCACGACTCCACTCCGCTCCGACTAAAGGCAATTCAACTGGCGCAGTATCTTCTGCTGCTTCCCCCTGCTCCTCTGCGTCGAGACGATGGTCAATCCACGCTGCTTCCTGGATTTCAGCAGTGCTGGTGAAGCCCTCGGCCGGTCAGTCGAGTCGCTGCAGAAGAAAGAGCCAGCTTGATGCCGCGCGCGCGACCACAAAGCTGACAGCAGTAACCCATCAATGGCAGCGTCGTATTCGAGCTGTACGCCGACAAGGTCCCAAAGACAGCAGAGAAGTCCGTCTTCTCTCGCTCTTGCAAGCTGCCGTCGCGCTCTCCCGGGAGCTCTGGGCTGATTTCGACATGTATCCCGTTCGACAGCTTCCGTGCGCTATGCACCGGCGAGAAGGGCGTCTCGGCGCGCTCTGGCGTTCCATTGCACTACAAGGGTGTGCCCAATCTCCTGCTCTGCTTCCTGATCGCTTAAGGCTGACGCCCGAGCTTCCCACAGGCTCCGTCATGGTGCGTCGTCTCGGAAGCCGGTCAGCGCGACAGCTCCCCTCTGACAGCATACGACACCCCTACAGCACCGCGTCATTGACGGCTTCATGTGTCAAGGAGGCGACTTCACAAAGAAGAACGGGACAGGCGGCGAGTCCGTCTATGACGGGCTGCCATTCGCAGATGAGGACCTGTCGGGCGCGATTGACCAGCCGGGGATGCTCGTCATGGCCAACAAGGGTGCGCGATGGCTCAACGACTCTTATCGGTTTCCCCGCTGACACACGCTTGCATCTTCACATGCATCTTCACAGGCCCGAATACGAACGGGTGAGCATCTGCGCCGTTACGGCCGCTTGATCCCACACTGACAGCAGCCCAACCCAACCCCACAGCTCCCAGTTCTTCATCACTCTCGCGCCCTGCCCGCACTTGAATGGCAAGCACGTCCTGTTCGGGCGCGTGGTCGGACCATCCTCTATGCCCGTCGTAGAGCGCCTTGCAAAATGCGCAGTAGACGGGCGGGACCGCCCCCTGACGCCTGTCGAGATCTCGCACTGCGGCGAACTCGAGCTGCGCAAAAAGCCCGCGCCGGCTGCAGCGTCAATGAGGAAGCGCTCGGCTAGCGCTGGCTCCAGCAGAAGCAGAAGCAGGTCCTCCTCTGCATCGGGCTCGGAGTCCCGCTCCGGCTCAGGCTCAGGCTCAGGCTCGGATTCGGAGGCCTCCTCATCTGCCGACGAGCGCGCGCGCAAGAAGCGCCGCAAGCTCGCAAAGAGGGAGAAAAAGGATGCCAAGCGGGCCGCGAAGAAGGCGCGCAAAGCAGCCAAAAAGGGCAAGTCGAAAGGCGACGGAGAGGACGGCAAGCGGGCGCGATCTCGCTCTAGGTCTGCGTCGCCCGCCACGCGGCTGCGACGCGTCGAGGAACAAGAGGAAGTGCGGAGAAGGCAGGAAGCGGATAAGATGCGAGAAGAGCAGGCGAGAGAGGAGCACCTCGAGGCGAAGCGGCGCGAGCTTGAGAGGCTCAAGAGGGAGGACGAGGAGGCGCGCAGTAGGCGGAGAGGCGCCTCGGAGGACGGGAACGGCGGTGGCAGTGGCAGTGGCAGCGAGGTCGTGTACAAGGGCAGAGGCGCCATGAAGTATCGTGCATCGGGTGCATCTGGGATGCGTTCGGGCGCATGGTAGACCCGGACCGGCGTGTGCAATCAAGTCATGCAAGGGAAACTCGAGCAGACGTGATTTTGCTGCATGCTGAAACGGTACAACGAGACCCTTAGTACCGCGGCCGCTTGTCTGGTGGTGCGCCGTACCCGCGATCCCTGTCGTCGTAGCTTCGGGGGCCTGACGACCGGTCGCCGTAGCCGCCGCCGCCTCCTGACGGCGGTGGTCCACCACCTCCGCCTCGGGGTACCTCGAACTCGCTATATCCTCCACTCCCTCTGTCATCTCTTGAGCTCGGCCCACCGCGTGGAGGGTATCCGCCCCCACTAGGGCCATCTCGGAAGCCACCGCCTCCACCGCCTCCACCGTACGAGTCCTGCTGCGGTGCCGGGCCGCGACTGCCCCATCCCGAGCCAGACTGTCCCATGAGGTCCTTCTGATTGAAGCCGCCCCCTGGCGGACCGCGGTCATCGCGGCGCTGGAAGCCCCCTCCGCCACCACCTCCACCTCCATCCCTGTCGCCGCCAAAGCCGCCTCGGAATCCGACGCCTCCGCCTCTGGGTGGCCCACCAAACCCTCCTCGTCCTCCTCCGCCGAAGCCACCACCGCCGCCGCGGTCCGAGAAGCCGCCTCTCCCTCCTCCAAAGCCACCGCCGAAACCACCGCCTCGTCCGCCCCGGAAGCCGCCTCGCATGCCCCCGCCAAACGCAGGTGCGAACGTAGGCGCGGGCTCGGGCTTCTTGCGCCCGCCGAGCCCGGCACCCAAGCGCCGAGGCTTCCAGTCCTTGACTGTCCGTCCGCGCTCGACGTCGACGAGAATGCGGCGCCCGAGAATCTTGATGCCCTCGGCGTCCTTGTAGGCGGCTGCGATGGTGAACCCTCTTACATCAGTCTCCACGATACATTGGCTTGTGTGGTGGAAAATGTAGGATGTGCAAGATGAACCCACCCTTCATGTCCTTCTCGCGCTCATACAGGATGAACGCGTACCCGCGCGATTTGCCCTTGTTCTTTCCGCTCTCCTCGCGGACGAGGCGGATGCGCTCGATGGGCCCGTACATGTTGAACTCGCGGCGGAGATCCTCTTCCGTCGCTTCGTAGTTGAGGCGGCTGATGAAGAGGGTCTTGTACGGGTCGCCGACGGCTTCGGGATCGTTTTGCGGGTTGACTGAAGCGTGTCGAAAGAGTGTCAGCGGAACGAGCAGGGAAGGAGGCACGGACTCATGCAGCAGGAGCATACACGGAGCGCCAGAGTGAGCGGCGTGAATGCTGCCCGTAACTCACAGGTCTCCTTGGCCCTCTTTAGATTCTCCTCGCGTCTCCTCTTGCGCTCAATGGTGCGCAGCCGCAGCTTCTCTGCCTCGGTGTAGGTAAACTCGTTGCCGTCATCGTCTATCTGGACCTTGTCGAGGTAGGCGAATGACACGTCGTCGTTGTCGTCGTTGGCAGCACCCTTGCCAGCGCCCTCGCCAGAAGCGGCCGCCTTCTTTGCGCCTGCTTTTGACGTCGAAGTGGATGACGCTGGCAGTTCTGGCTCGACGACCTCGCCCATCTCGGTATCATCGTCATCCGCCTTGCCATTGCCATTGCCATTGCCATTGCCATTGGCCTTGCCGTCCGCATCTGCTCCCTTTGCGGTGGCCGTGGCCGTAGCAGCGTCTGGCTTCTTCTCGTCGCCGTCGTCTATGGCGCTGGCTGCCCGCTCCGCCTTGACGGGTGCTGCCTGCTGCTGTGCCGCATCCTCCTCCTCCTTCTTCACGCCATCCTTGCCGTCCGTGCCATCCTCGTCTGCATACTTTTCCGCCTGCGAGAGTGCATTCTGCTCCCTGAGCTCCTCGAGGATGCCCGCGACGCCGTCGAGGGTGCGCAGCTTGGCCACGGTAAGGTCCCTGCCGTACGGCTTGATGTACGGGATGGGAGGGCGCGGCTCAAACAGCCGCAGCAGGTTCGGAGGCAGCAGATGCGTCATCCTGGTCCTGTCCCTGGTCCTGCTATGCCTGAGAGCGTTGTCGCAGTTGGGCGAAGGAGGGCGTGGACTGGCGACTGACCGCTCCAGGCGAACTCGGACTCGGAGACGGGCAATCCTCCGGTCTTTGGCCCTGCAGCACACCTGCAGACATGTATCATTTCGCAGGAACAGACCATCGAGCATTCCATCTAGCATTACAGACACAAACACTCGCAGCCGCACATCCGGATCCGGATCGGACCAGCCTCCAAACCGTACATGGTGTCCCTTCAGCCGCCTTGTCTCGGCAGGCAGACTCATCGACCACGTCTTTTCCTCCCTCTGATCCGGCGGCACTCTGCTCGCACCGACAGTGGCATCCTCCGTGTCGTCGCTCCAAGAACTCGTCGGTAGCGGGACTGCCACAGAGATGGGCCTGGCCGCGACCCTCACCGCGCCCGTCTCACTCGCCTTCCTATCTAGAGACGGGAACACTGCCATTCGACAAAGCAAGTCAGTACTGGATTCCATGCGAGTCGCCGCTAATATCATCCGAAAGGGAGAGAACGGATGAAAGAGATCTCACTCGCGATGCTGAAAGAAGCCCCCTCCACCGCCGGAACCCTTCTGGCTCGATCCGCTGCCTTTGCGGAGCAGGTTGGCTCCTCGTGCAGACTGGCTGCCCCTGTCGCCTTGAGTCCCAATGCTGCCCGCGTCACCAGAGTTGGATCTGCTCCGGCCAAAGCTGAACTTGCGCGCGGTCGTAGGTGTGCCCGGGACGCTGCCTGTACCGGATCCCCCTGTCGCAGCAGAGCCCGTAGCGGCGCCGTATCTTCGTGCGCCCGTCACGGGCGGTGCGCGCCGTCCACCAGGTGCAAAGCCGCCAGCTTCCTGACCCTGAGTTTGACTGTCAGACGACAGCCCACGGCCAAGGCCGAATCCAAAGCGACTGCCTTTGGCCGGCGCGCTCGCAGCGAGCCCAGCGTCAGCGTCCGAGGCGGCATACCCTCCTGCATTCTGCTGTCCGGAGTTTGCACCGACATTCGGGCTGCTCATCGAGTCCGCATGCCCTGGAGCCGCTGGACGGGGTGCGTCCATGCTCGCGCTGCGCCCGTAGGTGCCTGCGTCGCCAGAGCCGGCGCCGGGGACGGCAAGCGTAGCGAGCCGCTTGTCCTGTGCCTTTCGATCTTTGCTGTTCAGCTTGGGGTCGATGGGCACTGGAGGGAGTGCGCCCGCATCGCCGGCTGCATAGCCGCCGGGGTTGGCATTGGCACTGGCATTGACGTTGGTGCGCACACCGGGGCTGGTCGGCCCCCGCAGAGCAGACATAACACCCGAGCCCCATGACACGTCCGGCGCCGCACCAGCAGTCCCGGCACTGCTGTTGGTGTTGGAGGCATACTTTGTAGCGACAAAGTCGTTGCTGTCGCTCGTCGAGTTCCGCCTTCCTGCGCCGAATGTTCGTCGAAGCGTGTCCTTGAATGAGATTTTTTTGGTCCGCGCGGGACCCTGGGTGTAGGACGAGTCGAACGGCTGCGTTGAGCCGGGCGAGGCTAGACCTGCAGCGTAGAAAGCGGCGCTCTGCGCCTCGGCTGCTCCGGGCGGGACGGAAGAGGCCAGAGAGGCATACGATTCCTGCCGAGCAGGAGCGCCGGAGACGGCTGCCGCATAGCCGTGGGCGCTGAGCAGATGCAGAACTATGTCAGCTGGGAAAGCATGAGAAGAGAAGCCTAAGCACGAACTGCTCCTTGCGCTCCCTCTGGAACTGCTTCTTTCGTCGCTCAGAGTGCAGAGCCATCTCCTGGATCCACTCGGGCGCCAGTATCTTCTGCGGATCCGCTTCGGCTTCACCCGCTGCGGCGGCCCGTGCATCCTGCTTCTGGACGAGGTAGCGCATGCTCCTGTCCTCATCGTCGTCATCGCCGGACCCATCATCCGCATCGACACCGGCGGGGTCGTACGTGCGATAACCCTCGTCGTTTCTCGAGCGGCGGGCAGTGCCGTCCGCATCAGTTGTGGCGGCACCGTCCTCGAAAGCGACGCCCCGCTCCTTCCCGCCAGCAGCGTCATCGGGCGCACGCTCAAGCAGGTCCAGGTACGCCTCGGCCTGCAGCTCGGGGACGTCTAGCGCTCGCTGCAGCTCGAGCGCCTGTGCCTCGACCTTCATGCGCAGCGCCCCAATCGTGTGCTTGTCCTTAATGTGCCGGGTCTTCAGGCGGCGGAACTCTTCGTCTCGCACTTTTTCAGCTTCGGTGAACTGGGACATGAAAGAATGTGGATGCTCAGCTTAGGCCATGCTGCGCGACCTTGTTTGACACGGGTCCGCTCGGATGCTGACCTTCTCAATGTCCCGCTCCGCTTCTGTAAGCGCAGTCTTGTACATGACGACTAGCTTCCTCTCGTGTCTGTAAGCAGGGGTGGGGTGATAGTGCGTATGCTCAGCTGAATGTGGTAGAACGGCAAGCTGGTAGATCGTGTATACAAGACTTACCTGAGCGCACCAGCTAGGCGCTCGAGCAACTCATCCTTCTTGACGCTCTTGTCACTCGCGTCAGAGGATTTGCGAGGTCGTCCACCCGGCCCTCCCGTCGCACCCGTAGAGCCCGAGATGGGCGGGGCCCCACGAGGAACAGCAACTCTAGCGCTAGTCCCAGCGCCCGAAACCGTCCTATTGGGAGCTGGAGCTACGGTACCGGGGGCTTTTGCTCGAGGTTGAACAGACCCGGCCATGGGCGCGCCTTGCAGGGCGAGGCTCTGCTTCTGCACCGTGATCGTCTGCTGTCCCTGCTGATCGTGGACGAAAGGCGAGCCGAGTGGTGCACCAGGGCGGACCTTCTGGCCGAGTTGCCCTGCGCCGGCGCCTGCTCCGGCGTACCCGTCGCTCTGCGTGGGCGCCGTGACGTTGACGGCTGGTGCAGCAGAGGCGGCTTTGAGCTGTGCATTGTGCACTGTGGTGGGAGACGGACCGTTGGCATAGCCGTAGTCGATGTAAGCGCCAGCGGCGTCGCGAGAAGGATCATGGCGCGGGTACGGATGCGGATGCGAGTTTGCGTTGCGTTCGGCAGAATTGGATTCGATGGAGTGTAGGCCAGCGAGCATGCGACCTGTCAGCGCTGGTGCAAAGTCATTATCCGAGCTTGCGGACATCGACCAGCTCGAATGGCAAGAGTGCCAGGACTCACCAGCCAGAGCTTCCGACGAAAGGACGTGCCGGTTCCTCTCGCCTACGCCCGAGTCGTCCTCGGTACCGACCTCCGACGGCGAGTCCGCAGCGAACGCGGTGCGTTTCACCGCGCCTTTGCGAGGCGGGTTCTGGGCCGGAGTCTGACCCTGCAGCATATAAAACTGTCCGTCGTCTCGGAGAATCTCC
Source organism: Symmetrospora coprosmae (assembly GCA_008802785.1). Lineage (NCBI taxonomy): Eukaryota > Fungi > Basidiomycota > Cystobasidiomycetes > Symmetrosporaceae > Symmetrospora > Symmetrospora coprosmae. The sequence continues at coordinate 80,173 of VUYT01000028.1, read as the reverse complement.
TGACTCGTCATGCTGAAATTCGGGTCTCCGTGATGACCCTGGTTGTAGCTGTGGTGCAAGGCGCCAGGCAGTGCGGCGGGCGTGGTGTAATCGTCGAGCTGCGAGTCGTCCGCCCACGCCTCTTGATGTGGGGCTGCTCCTGACTGCCGGTAGCCGGCAGCATCATCTTCGGCGTCATCGTCACTCGCGGGCCCTGCAGCGCCGTGTCCTACAGCATACTGCGGTCCTTCGTCAAAGTAACCCTGTATGTTGGGCAGGCGCGTCTGAGAGGCGTTTGCGCCGCCGTTGCTGTTGCCGCGAGCACGCCCAGCGTTCGCTAGGAGCGCTGCCCCCTTCTTAACACCAATGGTCTGCTGCATCGTAGGTACAGATGATGCAATGGTCGAGTAGGGGTCCTCGTCCGCCGCGTGCTCGAGACTGGTGCCTGTTTTAGGGCGAGGTGATGCGTCTACGACTGGCTGGAAGTGGGTTGCGGGTGAAGAGTGCGCCTGGATGGTGGATGGGGTCGAGTTCATGTGAATGTACGAGTTCCCCTGCTCTACTTGAGCGGTGTTGGCTTTGCTGCTGTCGCGACGGACGGGCTGTTGAAGGCGGGAGTCTGTCGAGGAGAGCGGCGATGGGTCTTTTTCGTCGGTGCACGGCGTTGCTGCAGAGGAAGCCGCAGGAGACCTATGAGTCGCTGTGGTCTGTTCTATTGCTTTGGTCGGTGCTGCACTGAGCATGCAGCGAGGTCAGAGGTCAACCCGCAGGACGGCGGCTCGTGTCAAAAGCGGGAGAGCGGAGCCCGACTGCGGGTGCGTCGACTTTGCTCGACAGTCGACGGTTGAGGCTGTGCTGGTCGTCGCTGAGAGATGCGCCTGTTGCGTCAGACTGGTAACAGATTGACTGTATACGGTTCTGGTTGAATTGACGAAAGGAGCGCGAGTAAGAGTATCATATGACGAGCGCCGAGGTGGTGCGCTCTGACGACTAGAAGCTCCCAGACGCGAAGACGCGGAGTGACGCTTCCGGGCAGAGCGCAACGGAGGCGAGATGGATGTACGATGCGCTACACCGGGTCCGGATCAAGCAGGCGACGGAGGAAGAGGAGAGGGAATGGGCCTGGAAAGAGCAATGTGGGAGAGAGCGGCAGGCTCCTCTGATGCTCGCACTCCGAGTAGAAGTTCAGTCTGCATGAGCGGCCCCTCCACAAAGGGGAGATGGCGGAACTCCGCTCAGAGGGTCCGTGCTCGTACGGGCGGCGTCCGTACGACTTCGCCACCCGCGACGCAACGGAGCTTCCTGCGTCTTGACACCTAAGATCAGCAAGCTACCGTAGTCTTTGAGCAGTAGGGCCCCAGGGTACGGAGCCATCAAGGCGAGGATTGGCGCTTCGCAGGCAAGTCAGGCTGCGTCCTCTGCAAAGCCTGTTTCTCGTTCTCGCTGCATTGCCCCAGCTGTCCATTGCGGCAGGTTCGCGCGTTCCGAGTTTGATGTTACGTGTCCTGCCGTCTCTGCCTCTCCCTTCTCTGCGCTCATCGCCTTTAAGACGCCGCGACCCACTCTCTCTCGGCCCTACTTCACCTTCTTGCTCTTGGACACCGATGACCCCGCGGCGACCTTGAAAGCCCTCGAGATCTCTGCGTACGAGTCGAGCATGATGGCGAACGGGATGAAGACCCAAATGGCTGTGCAATGGGCGTAACAGCAAATGGCGAAGGAAAACAGCCTGTCAGCAGGGTGGAAAATCCAAGTCCTCGGAACTGCTGCTCGCTGACTGTTCATGAGCTGGAGGGGGCGAGGAGAGAGTAAGTATATCAAGACTTCCTCTTGCACACGCAGACTGAAGGATGTCGACGCTCGCACGCACGAAAAGGTAGATCCAAAGGTGAAGGAAATTCCCCGTGCTCAAGTTCGGTGAACCAGTAAGCCACTGCACAGAAACGCAAAGATTCAGTGCGTGACGGAATGACAGAATGGCCCGAGATTGGAAAGCGCTTACCTCAGGACAGAAAGTCATCCAACTGGGGGTAGATATGTGTCAACATGGGAGCGGCAGGAAGCGGTCTGGCGTGTACGAGCTCACCCTCCATACAACTCCCCAGTGCTCAGAATGAGTAGCCAGGGGTGCCGTGCTGGACTGTCAGCGGCAAGCAGATAGGCAATGTAGAATGCGAGTGGGCCGCCAACGAGCACCGTCAGGATTTCGAGAGAGACGATGGTCTCGTCCGCGTTACCCCAGCGGACGTCTGCCTAAATGTGGGAGGAATCGCGGGACGGGTCAGCTGCACGCTTGCGTGAAAATAAGCACTGTAGAAATAGATCATTACCTTGGCATACTCGCGCCCTGAGCGAGTACGGCAGATCTGTCAGTGAGCATCGGGCAGAGACGCTAGGCCCACACGCACAGAGGATGGCAGGCCAGCCATCTCCAGAGAAGGCGGTTCGGCCAAAGGTGCTCGTGTACAGGAAGGAGCCCTCGAAGATGCTGCGAGCGTAGCGGCGAGGGTTTTCACGAGCGTGCGTGTGTCAACAGGCGGTTCCTGCCTCGGGTCGCCTTCGCAGGTCCGCAGGGACAGCCGCTCACACGTGGATCAGACCGTCAAAGACCTGTGGAGATGAACATCAGTCCGTAAGACTGTCGAACATCACTGCCAAATAGGCCACGAGCATCGACGCACCAGCCAGTCAAAGACAAGGCGGTCGAATCGACGCGTCTTTGCGGGGAGGACCGCACTTCCCAAGAAGTGCGCGATGAGGATGAGGGCGACGACGGCGAGGAGGGAGATGAATGTGATGGGCGTAATAAGTGGCTCCTCCTGCAGTCCCATGCTGGCAGCGCTTTCAGACAGATGCTGATAGGCGGAACGGAAAGAAGAAGAGAAGCTCCGGAGGTGGTCCGACTTCGACATTGTACTCGTAGGCGCATCCGGCGGGCCTCTCGAGGTCGTACAGCTTCTCACTTAAGTCAGTCCACGATTGCTCGCAAAGCTGACGGGATAGAGGGAGAAAGCCTTTCGAACTGCAGACGTACCTCGACATTCCCGTGCGGTCGGTCTTCCCATCGCCTTCCGATCTCCGCCTTTCCGCTTGCACGAGCTCAAGCTAAACAATCTCAGGCTGTACGCTCAGCCCTTAGGCGATCAAGCCCTAGCGATACTCGCCCGTCCCAACTTCCCCGACTATGGAATCCGGCTATGCCTTCCTGCACCCGCGCAACGTGTTTGAGCGCGCCAGCGGAGACGGTGCGCTTACGCGAATCCGCCGCCACCTCGCGAGGTGCCGCGGATCGGTGGTGCAGGCGCGCTTAACCTTCATATGCCTTCCGTCTCGCAGAGCTCGAGCACAACTATCCGTCTATCCCATTCTCACCATGGCGGCCCTGCCTGCCTTTCCTGGAGCGGCGCATCCCGCCAAAAGGCCCGCTGACGCTGCTTTTCCGCTACCTGCGCGTCTCGTGGGTCTTCCTGACGCTGCCCACCTGGCTGGGCGTGGTCTCTCTCTTCCTCTACGTCGTGCCGCCCAGCTTCTCCTCGCGCTACGTCGGGTACGCCCTGTGGCCGCGTAGGAAAGGGTGGACAACATGGCAATGCTTCACATACCCCGTCCTCTCCCGCCTGCTCTGGGCCATCACGTTCGGGCTGCCACCCGCTGCCTCACCCGTCACGACGCGGAGCGTGCCCATCCTCGCCAAGCTGTGGTACGGAAGGGGCACTTCGATGTTGCCAGTCGATCTGGCTTTCGACAGCCGGGATGAAAGCAAGAGGTGGATACAGGATGAAGCCCTTGATCCGACGGGCAAGGTTACACTGCAGAAAGAGATCGCTGGCTTCTGGATCAGGAGCGAGAAGGCCGGCAAGCACACGACACGGGAAGACCTTGCTGCATCGAATCCTCCAAGCGGCGACGTGCAGGTCGTGCTTTATGCTGTCGGGGGCGGCTACATCACAGGTAGGTCTGCCGTGCTATGCTCGAGACGCACCCGCAGACGGTGACACACTCACTCACGCAGGACACCCCCTGGAAGCATCGCGCGTGTTCGACATCGCCCGCCTGACTTCACTTCCCGTCCTCGGCGTTAACTACCGCAAGTCCGTCTCGGCCGACACGGCCTTTCCCGCTCCCCTGCAAGATGTCATAGCAGCCTACGCATACCTCGTCCGGGCAGGTTACACCAGGATAGCGCTCGCGGGCGACTCGGCTGGCGCAGGGCTCGGTTGCGCCCTCATGCAGTATCTCGCGCGCCTATCGGAGAAGCCCACGTCGGAGCGTCCAGACAAGCTTCTGATGCCCACTCGCGTGTGCTGGTACTCGCCCTGGGGCGATCTCACGTTCAGCCATCCCTATCGCGAAGCCGTCCACTTCGACATCAGTGCGTGCACCCATCGTGATGATGGGATAAGCCATTGAGGGCTCGAGTCGTAGCTGATGGAACGTCAACAGTCCATCCGACAATGCTGTCGCAGGCTGCGGCTGCGTACACGTCGGGCACAAACAAACGCTATCATGGTGCAGCAGCGACCAGTGCCCCGCGCGAGAGCATTGCCAGGCTTGGGCGCAGTCATCCGTACTTTTCGCCAGCACTCAGTCAGTTGGGACGGCCGCTTCAGGACTCGGCCTGACGGAGCATCACCTCGAGACAGATCTGCTGACGCTGACGAGCGTCTATCTTGTCGTACCGCTAGAATCATCCATGGCCTCACTGCAGCGGATCGCCGGAGCTTCAAGGGCCTTGAAGCAGAATCCTCCTCGGTGAGTGCGCGCGCAGGCACGCAGGCTGGCGCCGATGAGTTCATGCCGTCATATGCCACTGATGATGGTTGCGGCCTCCTCTACCTGCCTTCTCTGCCTGTCTACCGCCAGGATCATCATCTTCAGCGGCGGCGCGGAGGTCTTCTCGGCGGAGTGCGATGCTTTGGCTGGGAATCTGCGGGTAGCGGGACTAGAGGTGGAAGAGTACAAAGAGGAGGACGAGATGCACGGCTTTCTGCTTGTGCCGACGTTCATGAGCGACAAGGTGGCGCCTGCGCTGGATCGCATGCGGACGTTCCTGACGAGCGGGTGATGGCTTGCAGAACGAAGCAACGCACGAAGTTCTTCGTCGGGCCTACACATGCTCTGCTGTGTAGCATAGTCCTGTGCACCTATGAGACGTGCTACACCAGCTGCTTATTAATGCGTTGGATCGAGCGAGAGGAGGGTGAACCACACCGCGTCGCTCACCTACGGCGCTCTTGCTCTCGCCTATCCGCCGTCACAGCATACAAGTCGGGCGCAGTCATGAGCTACTCTCTGATAACGTCGACCATGTCCGTGGCGGCGTCGTCGTCATCCCAGAGCTCCATCCGCCATGCTGCTGCTGCTCTCTCGCTGTCGGCGTCCTGCTGCTGCCCGTGCCAGGCGTCGACGTCGACGTCGACCAGTCGCATCCACCGCAATGCACCACAACGCCCGAGACGCCGCTATCAGAGCACATCGGCAGCAGCAATACCAGCGGCTGCATCAGCCACTCTCCCACCGTCGTCGTCGTCTTCGTCATCCACGTCCTCTCCTGCAGCAGGATCGAGCAGCTCAGATCCGCCGTTGACGAGCTTCTTTCGAAAGAGCTTCCTCGCTGGGCGGCAGCACAGGCTGCGGCACAGCAATGAATCTGCTCTATCGCTATCATCAAGGAGCACCGTCTCGTCGCCATCAGCGTCTGTACCCGCAAGCGCCGCAGTCGCGCCGCGGACACCCTCCTTTGACTTTGACCTCGCCGACTCGCGGGCGCACACCATCCCTCCCATTGCAGTCCCGACATCCTCCTGGCGGCCACTCGCGACGCGCCCAGCCTCGCTTCACGCTCAGCTTCAGATCTACAAGCAGCTCGCAAAGGGCCGCTTGTCGGCCTTTGTCGTCCTGACAGCCATGGTCGGATATGCCATGTGCCCAACCGATCCGGGCGCCGCGGCATTAGCCATGGAGGCGCTCGTGCAGGACACGTTCGGTGCGACCTCAGCTTCAACGCTGGCCACGCCCGGCCTCGTTCCTCTCTCCGACGCCGCTGCTGCGACGGCTGCATCCTCCGCTGCCGCGAGCGAGAGTGCCAGCGCGTCGACCCTCGTCAACAGCTTTCGCACGAGCACCCTCCTCGCAATGGCCACGGGGACCGCGCTATGCTCTGCGAGCGCCAATACCTTCAACCAGCTCATGGAGATACCCTACGATGCGCAAATGCCGCGCACAGCCAAGCGGCCTCTGCCATCGCACCTAATAACGCCCCTGCACGCGTTCGGCTTCGCCTCGGCTAGCGGGCTCGCCGGCACAGCGCTGCTATACGGCGCCGTGAACCCGCTCACCGCGTCGCTCGGCGTGCTCAACATTGTCCTCTACGCGGGCGTGTACACGCCATTGAAGCGGCTCAGCGTCGCAAACACCTGGGTCGGTGCCCTCGTCGGCGGCATACCCCCGCTCATGGGCTGGGCTGCGTGCACAAACAGCCTCGATCCGTTTGCGGGGCAGGCGGGCGCGTGGATCCTCGCTACCATTCTCTTTGCGTGGCAGTTCCCGCACTTCAACGCACTCTCGTGGAGCATTCGCTCAGAGTATGCGCGCGGAGGGTACCGCATGCTCAGCGCAGTCAACCCGGGCATGAATGCACGCGTCTCGCTCAGGTGGACGGTAGCCGCAGGTGCGGCGGCCGCCATCGGTGCGCCTCTTGTTGGCCTGACGAGCTGGACAGTCGGGATGGCTTCTTTGCTTCCGAGTGGCGCGCTCGGCCTGTACGCCTGGAGGTTCTGGAGAGCAGGAAGCAAGGCGAGTCTCGACCGGGCGAGAACGATGGGCCTGCAAGGGAAGGATGTCCGCGCGTCGGACAGAGATCCCAGAGATGGACCAGCGCGCTCGCTGTTTACGGCCAGCCTAATCCACTTGCCCGTCCTCCTCCTTATGATGATGGCGGGCAAGGCCTACGATTCGTGGCAGGCTGGCCCAGGGGAGGATGTTTCAACGTCAACAGAAGGAGAAAGGCAGGACGACCAGAATGTGACGGGCGCGCCAGTGTCCAGGCAGGCAGCGTAGGGGGATGATCCAATGCAGCAGTTCATCACACCTAACGAGGCTGGGCGGCTCCGGTGGGCCTTTTCATGCGCTTCGTGCAGCTACAAACTGTATAGACACGCCCCTTCTTCTGGCTTGGTCGCAAAAACCGCCTCCTCTAGCTGCTCCTGTGTGAGATCCGGGAAGTGCTTGTTGTAGTACTCTTTCTTGAGGTCGCTTATCAGGTTCTCTTGCATTTCCTCTGGAACGAGGTGGACCTGCAAGGGAACATATGCCAGCGGATGAGTACATATCGACTCAGTTTGACATGGTGTGCGTCAGAGTATGGCTTTGTTGACTCACGGTGCACCCTCCCCAGCCGGCTCCACTTAGCCGGCTACCAAGCGCCCCCGCTTTCCGAGCAATGAGGCAGACGTCCTCAATCTCCGGGCACGAGCACTCAAAGAGGTCACGACAGCTGCTCTGACTATCATTCATCAGATCACCGAGCTTGTCTCCGAGACCGGGTGTCGTCTCGTTGGCGCTTTCGAGAAGGGCTCGATACTGGTACACGCGGCGCGCCTCTGAGTACTGCAAACAGGGGCCGCAACGAAGCTCAAGCGGGTTCAGCTCACGAGAAGGAAGCCGCATGGCAAGCTGGCGTGCATCGACTCACAGCATGCTTTGATCGCTGGTAGAGCTTCAGACCCTGTGCTTCGATCTCGAAATGCGGGTGGAAGCGCTGTGCGAACTGCTCCTGCGAGATGCCGCCTAGCTTCCTGCGAACGTCTTCCCAGCTGTCAATGTCCGGACTGGCACCGAAGACCTCTTCGACGATATGCAGCATGATGCTCAACCGCCGCTGGCGCTCCATGAGGAAGTCGATGCTCGTGTGCGTGGACGACGAGGCAAAGTGGGCGTCCATGACGTGCTTGAGCGTGGGCAGGTTCTCCGCATCGTCGTCAAAGTACTCTTCGAGCTGCAGATGCGCAATGAGCAGCCGCGCAGCCACGCGCAGCTCGACCACGCGCAGATTGTAGTTGTACTTGCTCGTCTTCTGCTTTTCGGACGTCACGAGCGTGTTGGCGATCACGTAGCGAAGGCTCGGCTTGCTCGTGGGGAAGGGGACAAGCGTCGCTACGAGCTTGGGCACGAAGCCGACGTTCAGGAGGTATGACTGCCGGCTAAAGATCGAAGCTGACTGGTCCATTCCGCCAGAGTTGACGCCGACGAGGCGCTCTGCGGGTACAACATGCTGTCAGCAGGTTTTCTCAGTGGTGCTCTTGCAGGTCCGCACAGTATTTGCACATACCGCTCGTAATGGCAATCTCTGCCAGCTGTCCCTGCGTCGTCTGCGAGATGTAGTCGTAGGCTTGGAGGACGGCAATGGCGGACGAAACGACCATGGCTGCGCTTGAGGAGAGACCGCCTCCAGGAGGAACGTTCCCATCGACCATGATGGACAGCTCGATGCCGTTGCTTAGTGCCTCATCGGACAGGTGTCCGAGAACCCCCTTGAGACCCGCCTGAAGAGTCGGGAAGGAGACGCGATATCGGATCGTGAGGCCATGCCTTTCCAAGCTGCCGAGCGAGAGCGACGCGGGTACCATGAGCCGAAGCACAGGAACGTACTTTGAAGTAGTTGACCCAGCTGTGCGCCTTTGGGTCGAGGATAGGTCCATCCCGGCTTCCAGCGGTGTACTCGACGGTCTCTGCGGCAAACCTCGCGTTCACGTTGGCTACGCTGATGCGAGATGCGTCCGCCGCGGACGAGGTCGCAGAGCAGGCCATGAGGACATCTCGATCTATCGCTGCAGGAAGCACAGACAGGCCTGTTGAACAACGAGGAAGCGACCTCTCACGGATCAGCAGCTCCTCTTCCACAGAGGGAGACCGGCGCGAGCGCAGACAGCCAGACACCTACCCGCATAGTCGATATGCTCGCCGATGATGCTAACACGCCCGGGAGCTCGTGCGATATAGTCTGGCTTCTTTCCATAGCGCTTTTCGAAGCTGGCGCAAAGCTCCGTCCAGCGCGTCTTCTGCTCGAGAATGGCCGCCGCGCTCGAGCTGTCAAAGACGGTGATGGGCGACTGCATGATGTCGGGCATGACAAAGCGCTGCTATGTGTGCCGTACTCGAGTAGATGGTCTGTCTGTATCCTGTTCGAAGCTGTTCCATGCATGCATGCGTGACGCTGCGACTGCGACTGCGACTGCCCCTTTCACTCCGGCGGAGCATTCTTTTTATGGGATCCCCTCCCGTCTGAGTGAGTACGGCGGAGCTTCCTCCTTCCCGCCCTGCATCCTGCAGAGTGTTGGACAGTATCATGGCCCCGACTGCATCCATGTCGCCGTCGACGTCGGCAGCCGCGTCGCTGCCCTCCTTTGACCCAACTGACCACTCGCATCGGCGATGGAGTGCGTCCTCTCATGCCGAGCTCATGGCACGACATGCTGACCCCGACCTTACCTACCTCTCCCCTTTGCTCTCGCTCAGACCCGCTCAAGCAAGAATGGGTGCTCTGCTCTCGTGCGCAGGCCTTCCTTCGTCCAAACCGCCATTCATGCTCCAGCTGACGCTTCCTTCCGCGTGCATGCGCGCAGCCCACAGGACGAAGCGACCCTGGCAAGGGCAGACCGAACCGCCCGACTTCACGGTCCTACCAGAATACGACGCCAAGTGCTACCTCTGTCCTGGGAACAAGCGGATGGGCGAGGATCACAACCCGAAATACGAAACGACATTCGCATTTGAGGTGTGCTCGCCTCGCCCTTCGTGCGAATGACATAGGCACAGCTGACTGTCCGCAAGCAACAGAATGACTTCGCGGCAGTCCGCCAGCAGCAAGTATCGTTTCCGGACACGCTGGCACCAACAGAGGTCGACAGCGCCAGCCCCGTGGCGAGCCTGTACAAGGCAGAGCCCGCGCGCGGCAAATGCTACGTCATCTGCTTCTCGCCACGGCACGACCTTACGATAGCGCAGCTCAAGCAGGAAGAAATGCTACACGTCATTGCGGCATGGTATGTCGAGCAACTCGTCCGGTGAACTGGATAGGAGCAGGCAGCGCTTACCGGCTGACGGCCTTCTCCATCATCGGCACATCTAGGCAAAGCCTGTACAGAGAAGTCTCGGAGAGTCTCGATTGGATCGAGTACATCCAGATGTAAGTGTACTCGTACGTATTCTCCAGCGAAGAAGCTTTAATCTCCAAAAACGTTCCGTCCTTGTGCCTTCCAGCTTCGAAAACAAGGGCGCCATGATGGGCTGCTCCAACCCGCACCCACACGGACAAGCCTGGTCGCTCTCGTACATCCCCTTCGAGGCTCAGACTATCCTCTCCTCCCTGCGAGCATACCACGCCGAGCACGGGACGAACCTGCTGCTCGACTATGCCCGCGCAGAAATAGAGAACACAAGCCCGCGTATTGTTGTCCAGGGCGAGCACTGGGCAGCATTGGTACCGTACTGGGCGCTCTGGCCGTACGAGATGATGATTGTCCCCACTCGGAGGCGGATACCGCACGTCCTTGATCTGCGAGATGAGGAAAAGACAGACCTGGCGGATGTGTTCCGGAAAGCCACCTGCAGATACGACAACCGTGAGTGCTAGCCTTCCGCCGTTGCAGCAGCAGGCCGAGTCGCTAACGTGCCTGTACCCATACGTCAGTCTTCCAATGCTCCTTCCCCTATTCGATGGGCATCTACCAGGCCCCTACGCTCAACGACACCATGTACGCCGAGTCTGCCCAGCTTCACTTCAGCTTCAGCCCGCCCTTGCTCCGCAGCGCAAGCGTCAAGAAGTTCCTCGTCGGATTCGAGCTCTTTGGCGAGCCGCAGCGGGACCTGACAGCCGAGCAGGCCGCTGGCAAGCTCAAGGGGTGCTCCGAGGTGCACTACAAGGCCAGAGCAGATTGAAGCTGGCAGGGAGAAGAATCCAGGCCATGCGCGTTGAGAGGGATAGCATGTTGGCACTTTCACTTGACCTGCCTAAGGATGCAGAGATAGAAGGGCGAAGGCATGTGTAGAGCAGTAGCAACAACAACGCTTGTTACTGAATGAATGAATCTGATTTCGTAGCGCGATCTGAGTGGCGCCGAGTATATGGCACGGCATCGGTGCTTCTTCCACACCTTACATCGGCATGGCTCGGATCCCGCTCTTCCGTCCAGCACCGGAACCCTTTGCGTTGTACTGGAACTGACGGAGCTCTGCTGCTCTTGCTGTCGCGCTCGTGGTGGCATTGCGGGCGACGGAGCTGCGTACCGCGATCGGAAAAGGTCAGCGCAGGCGCATTCGAGACAAGATGCAAAGATGCTGTCGCGTACCTGTTCGCTCTGCCGCTGTTGCTTGTGCTGGCTGACGTGCTGCTCTGCCTTGACACCTGGCGCGTCCCGCTCGTCGACGAGCTCGAGTTGGTGGAGTGCAGCGAGACAATCGAGCTTGGCTTCTTCTTTGTGCTTGCGGCCGAAGAAGAGGTTGCCGCAGCACTTCGGGTAGTGCCCGCTGGTACCTTCCCCTTGGGCAGCATCGACAGCTTGGACTGCTTCGCGGTGGCCGGCCCAGCCTGCGAGGTAGCCTTGAGGACCTTCTGCGCATAACGGTTCGTGATCTTCTTGAACTTGGGCGCCCATGTATCGTACATCTCGTCGTCGTTGTCGAAGATCTGCTGGAAGGCTTTTGTGGTGGTCGGGCACATCGCTGCGATCTCCTGGAGGATGCCATTGAAATGCTCGGGGATCTCGACGTCATTGTCCGCTGCTTCCTGATCACAGCGATCGTTCGAACTTGAGTGTCACTACAGTACTCCCGTCTCCCCTCGAAGCACGAAGCAAACTCACCTGCGAGACGCAATCCTGGAGTTCCGAGTACAGCTGCTCGACGGCGTCCTGCCCGTGCTCGTTTGGCTGTTTCTGCGTTGCGACGCTCTTCCAAACCGCATTTGGCACGACCTCGACGTCACTGTCGATCTCCTCCTCTTCGTCCTCTTCATCATCGCTGTCCACGACAAAGCCGTTCAAAGTTGGATCGTTCGCGTCTTCGTCCTCCGCATCATCTGACACGTCTTCGTCCGAGGCGACGTACTCGCCATCGTCAGACTCCTCCTGCTGGTGGTGCTGCATCTTTTCCGCCTGCACACGTCGAGATTGTGTCGAGCGCGTCGTCGTCCGCTTCTTCTTGGTGACAACCTTTGTGATCTGAATCTCCTCCTCGGATTCTTCGTCGAGGAAGCGCTGTTTGCCGAGAACAAGCGCCTTGGCGTTGCTCACCCCACTGCCATTGAGCGGCAGCGTGAGCCGCTTCTTGGCCGGTGCGCCTGCTGCTCCAGCTGCTCCAGCTCCAGTCCTTGAAGTGGGTGGCATCCGCTGGCCTGGGATAACCATGCCCATCACAATTTTCCGTCCCCGGTCGAGATCCCTGACCGCCTGACCGAGTTGGACATAGGCGCTGGTGAAACCGGCCTTGTTGACAATGAGGTTCTCCTTGAGAATGGACTCGGAGACGACAGTGTGGAAGAGGCGCTCAATGTCGAGCCTGTCCATGTCGCTTCCCTTCCCAGCTCCGGGCATGTTATGCCATCCGGCGTCGACAATCTGTGTTCCAGTACGGGAAAGGCGGTGCGTCAGTCAACGTAGTAGGCGGAGACTATCCGTTGGCAACCCACCTTCTTCGCCTTGCTCCCTCGGAAGATGTCGATGAGCTGGACCATGGTCACCTTCTGCCCCTGGAATGCCTCGACGAGCTCGACAATTGACTTGACAAGGTGTGTGACGTCCTTGTCCTGGTGCTGGATCTGCCTCGAAAGCAGACAGTTGTCGCAGCTGAATTCGCATTCTTGCTTGTTGAAGATCTCGCCAAAGTATTGGAGGACCTGAGTGCGTCGGCAGTCGAACTTGTTTACGCAGAATTGGATGACGCGATTGAGGTTGTTGTGCTGGCATTCTTTCTGCTGCCAGGTCCCTTCGCCCTCTTGGATGAATTTACGCAGGAAGCGCGTGTCGCTGAAGTTGTAGTATAGGATGCACACCGAAGGCTTGCCGTCTCGTCCAGCGCGACCCGTCTCCTGGTAGTATCCCTCGAGCGAGGAGGGAAGGGTGTAATGGATAACGAATCGGACGTCCGGCTTGTCGATGCCCATCCCGAAAGCGATAGTGGCGCAGATGATGTGGTACTGGCCCTTCTGCCATTTCTGCTGGACTGCGGTGCGATCGGTCTTGTCCATGCTGCGCAAAGCGAAGGATGGCGGAATGACTTAGCAGAAGCTCGGCCCATGAAAGCGATTAGCTTGGGCGACCCACCCTGCATGATAGTGGTAGGCGTTGATGCCGAGCTTCCGCAGTCGGTCTGCCGTCTCTTCGCATGACCTCTTGCTGAGGCAGTAGATGATGCCAGTCTCGCCCTGATGATCGTTCTTGATGAAGCTAGCAATGTCCTCGAGGATCTTGCTTGGCTTAACTCTGACCTCGTAGTACAGGTTCTTCCTGTTGAACGATTGCGAGAGGGTCAGACACCCCTTGATGTTCAGATTGTTCTTGATGTCCTCCTTGACTCGCGCGTTGGCGGTCGCGGTGAGAGCAATCATGGGCACATTCGGGAAGAGCGTCTTTAGGCTGCCGAGCTGCTTGTAGTCGGGGCGAAGGTCGTGTCCCCACTGGCTGACGCAGTGTGCTTCATCGACGACGAAGCGGGCCAGACTGCCGCGGTTGTACAGGTTGCGCAGAATGGACTTGAATTGCTCGCTATTGTTGATCATCTCTGGCGTCACGTATACCAGACTGCATGTAGGCGGCTGCGCGTTAAGCTGAGCCACCGCGAAGCGACGATCGTCCGCTGGCGTTGTGCTGTTCAGGGTGCACACGGAGATGTCCTTCATGGCCAGCGCAGTCACCTGGTCGACAATGAGACTGAGCAGAGGCGATACGACCACTGTGACGCCTCGGGTCTTGCCGCTGGAAATGACTGCGGGCAGCTGGTAGCAGATCGATTTGCCTCCTCCTGCAAACGGCATATGACAACCAGAAGGCTGTCAGTAGAGTGCGTCACAGCTCGGGCTGTGAAGTCTGATGTATCGCGCACCTGTCGGCATGAGCACGAATACGTCTCGCCCATCGAGCGTCGCATTGATGGCCTCGAGCTGATTCGGCCGGAAGTCCTCCAGCTTGAACCGCATCCTGAGCGCCTTTCTAACATCTCTGCTCCAGGGGTACTCCCTCTGTACTCGCGCCGAGGGCCCAGCCTGGGTTGCAGGATGGCCGGCTGCAGGCTTGCCGATTCTCTGCCCTGGTCCAGCGTGCACGACCGGCGAAGAGGCAGGCTGAATGGCGCGAGGAGGGCCGGAGGTCGAACCTGATGCATATGCGTTCTGTGCCGGTGGTCGGCCGTGGACTGGCTGCTGGTACTGCTGCTGTAGCTGCGGCTGCGGCTGCTTTTGCTGCTGATGCGGCTGATATTGGGCGTACGGTGGCTGCTGATACTGATTCTTCTGCTGCAGCTGGGGTCGCGCATGGTCCTCGCACGCTTGCCTCTCGAGCTCCTCCATATCGATGTCCTCCATCGAGACGTCATTCTCGTCCAAGTACTGCGCAAAGTCGTCAGGATCGCTCGGTACATGCTGTGCCTGGGGCTGATGTTGCCGCTGCGGCGGCTTCTGCGGCGGTTGCTGGTAGTGCTTCGGTGGTGAGAGTGGCGCGCGATACTGTTGCTGCTGGTGCGCAGGGGGCGGAGGTGGGTGACGAGGTGCAGGCATCACAGGCGGCGCAAATTGCTGGATGACCTTGGCCTGTGGGGCTTCCCCAGCGCCAATCTGCGCCTCCAGCTGGCTGACCTGGGCGGCAAACGCGTCGCTGGTAGCGCCATCGGGCAGGAGACACAGAGAGAGGTATTGTGTTCAGCAAACGACGGAGGAAGTGGGACGTGCCTCGAGAGGGCAGAAGCAGCTTACCATGACACTCGGATGATGTCCAGGTGGAGGCCATTCGACGCCAGGTGCTCCGGATGCGCCAATGCTTCCCTCCGGAACGCCATGAACTGCTCTTGGGTGTTGTAGAGCTTTTGCAGCTTTTCATTCAGGACCTCGGGCGAATCTCCTGCGCGATTCGCGTCCGGGAAAGCTGCGCTCGTGGCGGATGTCGCACTTGTCGACTGGGCCCGCGAGGGAGGAGGCTGCGTTGTTGACGAAGGCGTGGGCGATGGGATCCTCCGCCTCTTTGCTCCCTTCGGCATGGCGTCTCCCGTCTTCTCGGCAGACATGTCGAGAAAGCCGCTGTCGTCAATCCTGCTGCTGTCCCGACGACTCTGGCCGCTGCTGCTGCTCGTCCCGGTCGCAGCGGGGGCTCCCGACTGGTGCTCCGACTTGACAATGACCTCCTCATCCTCTGGCAGCTCCATAAAGCGCTTTGAATCGCTGAGTCCTACAGTGCGCATCCCGCCTGCCCCTCCTGCCTTGTTGTTGCCGCGTGACGAAGCCGACGCGCTCGCGGAGGCGACTGGCGTGGCCGAGTCCCTCTCCCGCTGGAACGCATCCAGCCGCGGCTTGACGTCGCTGCTGGTGCTCATAGATGTCCTCTGTCGCTTGTTGACTGAGCCCGAGGTCGATGCCATCGCCGTCGCCGCCGCAGGGACAGTCGCATTGTATTTCCTGGCGGGCGGAATGACGGCCGCTGTCATGTAGGGAAGCTGGATTCGCAAGACGGCATCAGCGACATCAATAGAGGCGCATGGACACGCAGATCAAGAACATGCGCTACTCCTCACCCTCGATGCCTCGCCATCCATCGCCTTCAGTCCTGCCGTCTGGAGGATGTCCGGGCCCTTGCCCTTCTTTGCGCCTGCGCCTGCACCACCGCCCGCTCTCATCTTTGCCAGCTGCTCGCTCAGGTTGTTCCGCGGTGCGGCCATGGCTCCTGCTGCGGCGATTGTACACCGATTTCTGCTATGCTTCTGCTGCTGCTATCCTCTTTGCGATGTCGTCTGGAGGGAGAGAGACGGGAAGGTGCGATGACCGCAGTAAACACGCGAGGCGGTGGCAAACGGAGACAGAGGGAGACCGACGCGTCAAAATCCAAGGAGCAGGTTTGGCAAAGGAGAAAACGAGTACGTGCATTCGCACCGCATTGTACAAGATGTCACTCCCTAGCTCTACCTGTACATGCGATCCGGGGGAGATGGTAGCGAACATGCGCCTCTGGCAGAGGCAAAGTAGTCGCGCGCGGGAGTGTCGCAAATGGAGACAGAGGGAGCTACGTGGTGTCGCTTGGCCTGGGTGGCTCTCGCTTTACTTCAGAAGAACCTACAGCATCAGCGAATTGTCCTGCAGAAACGGCGTCGAGATTTTGGTTGATGTCCTCCTATGCCCTCTTTTCAGCGTGCCGGGCTGGCTGCTCGGGAAACCAGGCGGTCCGTTAAAGTTGCGCAGCGTCGAGTAGGTCGACGAGCCCGAGTACGGTCGGCTCTCGCGGAGGTAGGACGGCAGTGGTTGTAGCGGCTGCGACTGCGGCGGAAGCGCAGGCAGAGGCGGCGAGCCGCTACTCGCCCCTTGACCCTGCGTCGGGTTCTCCCACTGCGATTGATGCTTCCACCACGTATTGCGGATGGGGATATCCATGCTCGAGACGCGTCGTCGTGTGTGCAGCATCTCGGATTGTACCGAGCTGCCGGAGCCGGAGCGGACGGTGTCTAGGTAGGACTGGTTCACAGGCGGCGAGTTGGCTCCTGGCGTGGAAGACATGGGGTAAAACGCGCTCGACTGCGGGTGCTGAGCCGGGCCCGGGCTTGGGCGCTGATGAGGGAAGGGATAGGCTGAATCTGGCACCGGCGGTGACAGCGGTCCAGTATCGAATAACTGTCGACCATCGTCCCCTCGGCTCGGAGTCGCCATGAGCGCATCCGCCGGGATTGGCATAGGCACTGGTACCGGCACAGACATCGGGACTGGCATCGGCATAGAGCTCTCGTTCGTAAAGCTGGCGGCAGGCGCACTGTTGTAGAAATCCTCCGTCTGGTGCCGCTCTGTTACGGGATATCGCGAGAGCGAGTCCCGATCCAGTGCATCCTCCTGTCCTTCCGGGTCGGGGTCCTCTGGCGACTTGGGCGGGTTCAGGTAGCGATTAGGCGGAAGGACGAGCGGCTGGAAGCCCGGCTGTATACCTCGAGCGGTCTCCTGCATATCCTCCCCGTCATCGTCCCCGCCATAGCCCTGGCTGCCTCCTTGCTGACTGTGCTTGAACTCCTTGCGCTTCCTCATGGCATATCGCGAGGCAAAGAAGCCGCCCACACCCAAGATGATGGCGCCCAGCGCGGCGGCGGAAGCGATGAGGGCGGTCTTCTTGTTGCTCAAAGTCGCAGTCTCCTGTGCCGCAGCTCCGCCATTGCCTCCCGTGGCGTCCTCCTGCTCTGCTGTGAGGCCGTAGAAGGATAATATCGGAAGGACTGGGTCGACACTGCCTGCTAGCTGCTTTGTCAGTTCCCTCTTGCTGTGGTAGAAGACGCTGGACCGGTTGACAATCAGGGCTGCCAGAGGATCGACCTGAAGCGTGGGTATATAGCCAAGCCAGACCGAGCGGCTGTCAAGGAAGGATGTCAGCTTGCGCAAGCAAAGAGTCGGACGACAAGACAGGCACCGACATGTCAGCGCCTGCTCCTTGCCATCCAGGCGGTTCCCAAGCTTCGAGACTGTCAGTCGTGACCTGAGATCGGTCGATATCGAGGGCCTCCGCAATGAGCTGAGGCATATATGCGAAGACTTGAGCCGAGGCATCGCTCTGGGCCAGTAGCCAAGACCACGAGAGTGCCGACGTGAGGAGTATCGATATGAGCGTCGAGTCTGCCGGGTGCTCGACTTCTGCTCCAGGGACCATTCCCGCGGGCGGAGCATCTGCATCACTAGTCGCACCCGCATCGAAGCCCTCTTCGTCCTTGTCGTCAGTCTCAGGAGGATCTGCTGCTTGCTGCGGCACAATCTTGCTGGGCCAGTCAGAAGGAAGCGAAGCAGACGTCGTGCTGGACGCCAAGCTGGACGAGCCAGAGCTCGACTTCGTTGGCTCTTGGTTGTCTGTAGCGGCCGTGTCTGTTGTAGACAACGCGTCACTGGAAGACTTGCTGGTCTCCTTGACGGGATTGGAGAGGAGCGTGCTCGATGGAACCCATTCGTAAGGGCTGACATCCGAGCGGGGCTGGTTAGCGATCCATTTCCATTCAATGCAGTCAGACACAGACTCACTCGGTCGATGTGGTCGGCTTGGCCGAGCTTGCTGTGGATGGTGTCTCTTCGGCCGTACTTGACTCGAAGTCGTCCTCAGTAGTGGTAGGCGTGGCTGTCAACAAGCTGGAAGTCTCGATAGGTCGCGGTAGAGATTGAGTAGGCGGAGGCGAGCTGGAGGTGCTCGGTCTACTAGCAGAGGATGACGGTAGGCCTGAAGGAGAGCTGCTACCGTCTTCATCATCAGAGGATGAAGAAAGGGCAGACTCGATGTACGACGGCAGGCTGCTTGTCGTGCTCGGCTTGGTAGCTGTTGTGGAGAGCAAGCGTAAGCAGAGCTCCGCGGAGGACGTCATACTTAACATGAGTACAGTCACGCACATTCCGTCCTTGTTGTCGAGGAACTCGGCAGGCTGGACAGAGATGACTCTTCGGTGGGTCTAGCCGTCGCGGGTGGACGGGATGATTCCAGTGAGGAGTCGGGCGGCTTGCTGCTCAGAGACGAGAGCGATGGAGTAGGATCCGGCGTCCTGGTTGAGGTAGCTGATATCGAAGAAAGCGGGTCGCTATCAGGTGTCCTCGTCGAGCTAGCTGATATCGACGACAGCGGATCGCTGTCCGGGGTTCTTGTTGAACTAGCCGAGATAGAGGAGAGCGGATCACTGCTAGGCGTCCTTGTCGAGCTGGCGGAGACCGACGAGATGGGATCGGTGTCAGGCGTCCGTGTGCTCGTCGCGCTTATGGATGAGACGGGCTCCTCCGGCGTGCTCGTACTGCCAACAGACGAAAGCTCATCCGGCGTCTTGCTCGGCGTGCGCGTCTCCGTAGCACTGCTCAGCCCGCTTGGCTCCCTCGGGCTGCTAGTGGTGCCGACGGACGACAGACTTGAGGGCGCTGCATTTGGCGTACGCGTCGCGGTCGCACTTTCCAGCGAGCTGGGCTCTCGCGGCGAATCGGTTTGTGTAGCGGTCTGTGAAAGGAGGCCGCTGTCATTTGGCGTGCGCGTCTCGGTGGGTGTCCCGTTGCTCGGGAGTCCGTCTGGCGTCTTCGTGTTGGCAACCGACGAAAGTGAACCAGACTCATTGCTGTCTGGCGTCTGAGTCCGCGTTACGGAGTCACCACTCGGCGGAGTCTGTGGCGAGGTGGTGGGGTTGCCTGATGGGATGCCAGACGCGCTATCTGGCGATCGAGTGGTGGTGGCGTCTGCAGTACCGGCGGTGTCGGGTGTCTTGGTGTCGGTTGCTGTTTGGCCGCTGCTGGGCAGCCCGCTGGGCTGACCGCTGTTCTGCGAGGGCACCCCGTCAACATTGCTCGAGAGACCGCCGCTCGTTGCGCTATTCCCTTCTGGAACATTGTCGCTGAGACTACCGGGTCCGCCCACGCTAGCAGGGTCGCTCGGCTTGACCGTCGTGGTGCCGCCACCGGTTGCAGGGACTGGCGAAGTGGTACCGCCCACGACGCTCGGAGCTTGCGACGGCTGCACAGTCGTCACGACGCCGTTTGAACCCGTGACAGGTGAAGTGGTCCCGCCCTGCACATCTGTGTTGACCATCGATGGCGATAGAGTACTTTCTACACCCACTCCGCTTGAGGGGTCGCTCACCACGGCAGAGGGCTGGGTGCTGCCGTTGCTATTGCTGTTGCTGTTGAGGTTGCTGTTGCTGTTCAAGCTGCTATCGCCCGAGCTCGCCGGTGCGGTCGGCTGCAAGCTCGTCACCACGCCGTTGGCGCCCGTGGTCACGGAAGGCGTGACGGGGTCCGTCGATTGCTGTGGCGTGACATGACCATCGCTAGGATTCGCGCTGGGCTGAGTTGGGCTGCCACCTACTGGCTGTGTTGTCGTATCACCGCCTGCTGGCTGTGTTGTCGTATTACCGCCTGCTGGCTGTGTTGTCGCATCACCGCCTGCCGGCTGCGTTGTAGGCAGCCCGTCCGCGCCGGTCACCACAGAAGGCGTCACACTGCCGGGCGTCACGCTGCCTGGCGTCACGCTACCGGGCGTCCCCGAGGTGACAGGCTCCGTTGCCTGCTGTGTTGTAACGATCCCATCGGCGCCAGTGGTCACCGATGGCACAGCACTACCGCCACCGCTAGAATTGGCGATAGGCTGTGTCGTGGTATCGCCGCCTGTGACAGGCTGGGTCGTTGTGTCGCCCCCCGAGATACCGCTCGAAAGAGCCAGAGAGTCCACTACGCCTTGTTGAGGGTTGTTAAGCGAGGACTGAGCCGCAGCCAGGGAGGAAGCGGAAGCGGCGGAGAGGGACGAAGCGGCGGCGGCGTCCGCCGAGGCGGTGTCGGTCACAGTCGAGGTAGGCTGACCGTTTGCCGTGTCTGATACCACAGACGACTGGCCAGTCCCGCTGTCGGTCGCGACTGTAGACTCGCCGGCAGGACTCTGATTGCTGTTTGGCGTCTCGACGGGACTGACTGGGGTATTGGGATCTGCTGAGGAGTTCGAGGATGTAGAGCATATCAGTATACATGTCCCTTTCATCGCGTCAGCTCTGCCTCCACAGACAATCGTCGGTCAGCGACTGGGGAGCTCGACTGACCCTGCCTGCGAATGAGGGCCTGCGTCGTTCGTGTCGGCATGTCCGTGACATGTGGATAGCCGTTCTCTCTCGAAGACGCTGCTCGGGAGTGTTGAGGGTGATGGTGGCGTTTCCGGATCAGTACCGGCCTGTGAAGAGCGGCAGGCGCCCATTGGTGCTCTTCGTAGGCGACACCTGCGGCCGATGAAGGAATTGACGGGTCATACGTGCGCTTGAAGGGCGTGTGCATCTGCACATTGACCGCGATGAGCGCTGCCATGGTGACCAGCGCCAGGAGCGTCACCCGGCTGTACGGGGCAGCCGCGGCAGCGACAGCGACAGTTGCAGTGTGCTCCTCGGGTGGACGGCGCGGTTGCCTGAGGAATCCGAGCATTCATCCGACTGCGCAGGCCTGCGTCATCCAGGGAATCTTGAGGGGTTGCTATACGCGGTGGCTCTGTTGAATGAAGGTGTGTCTTTGGAGATTGGGTGGTGGTGCTCGCAGCGTGTGTGTGTCAGTCAGTCAGTCAGTCAGTGGGCGACCTGCGGGCAGCCAGTCCGGGCGTCTGGGTCCAGCGTGTGCATGCATATCGGGGTGCCAGCGGGTCTGGTATCCCTTTGAGCGGGTCCATGCTGCATCGCATCCGAACTCGGACGCGCTCAAAGGTCAATTGACGGCCGGTGAACGAGGGCCAAAGCAGGCCACCAGCGCAGCAAGAGGGAAGGAGAGTCAGTGCGAGCCAGACAGCGCGATACCGAGGCTTCTCTCGCGAAGCGGAAGGTTTGCGATGCCGTCTGATGGATGGAGGGTGGGAGACCTGCCTATCTAGGGTGAGGAGCGGGGAAGGACGTGGTTGGCGCTCAGTCTCTCCTCCCTTCTGACCACGAACATCAGCTCACGAGGGCCACCAGCAGAAGCATAGCAGCAACGTAGGTGAGTGAGCGAGCGAGCGCTGATCAGTGCAGCAATACTGCCTTTCCTCATTGCTCAGGGCTGAAGCGCACCCCGCCCGCCCTCCCACCCGCCAGGCCCCGGCACCATCTCCAGCAGCATGCGGTTCTCTCTGGGCGCAGCAGCGACAGCGGTCGCCTTCATTGGATCAGGTGAGTCATGGTATCCGAATACAGCTGGGTGCTGCGCTCACCTCTCCGCCGTCCGCAGCCTCCGCCTCCATCTTCGGCGGTCGCAGCGAGGCCCTCGAGGCCAGAGGCTCGTTTGGCGAGGCCAACCCGCTCTCCCTCGTCTACAACGGCCAGGCCAACACGCTCACTATCTCGCTGCTGAACCACGGCAAGAGCGCGCTGTCGATCGACGCCATCTCCGGCGCGGTGCGCGAGGTCGGCGGCAAGGAGCGGCATCTCGCCAACACGACGACTGCCAAGTACTCGCTCGTCCTCCCGCCGCACTCCGTCACGCCTGTGGACGTCCCTTACAGGTTCTACTCGGAGCTGAGACCCCAGGATGTCGGGTTCGTCGTCTATGTCGACTACTCGGATGCGGCAGACCCGAAGAAGACGCAGCTTAGGACGGTCGCGTACGATGGGTCTGCCACCATCCGCGAGCCAGTCGGAAGCTGGTTCGACCTGCAGCTGTGCGTATCGCCCCGTCTCCCTCTCGTGATGCTTTCGCCTCTCCTCCCATCGGTGCTGACCTCATGCTTCACCTGCCACGCCGGACAGCCTCCTCGTCTACCCGCTCTTTGCCCTCCTCCTCGCCGGCCCAGTCTACCTCGTCTACTCGACCTTTATCGCGCCCATGCTCTTCCCCAAGAGCAAGGACGCCGCCGCCAGCCGCAAGAAGCGCCGCGCCTCGACTGCCGTCGTTGCGAGCTCGCCCACCCCACGCCCGAGCACCCCGAGCGACCCCAACGCGACCGCCGACGACTGGATCCCCGCGCACCACCTCACGACCAAGAGACGCACCGTCAGCGGCAAGAACCTCGTCGCCATGGGCCGAGGGGGCGTCACCCCGCTCAATGCTACATCGGACGAAGGGTCCGGAAACGAGTCGGCTACCGCGGCAAGGAGGAGCGGAAGGAACGCAAAAGGCAAGGGCAAGGCCCAGTAGGGTAGAGCAGAATAGTTCACGGGCTGCGTACCAGCTTCAAGGTGGCTTGGACGATATCATCCACCAGTGCCAGAAAGGGAAAGACTGCTGGAGCCTGTCCAGTTGCGAGTGGTCAGACACGGGGACAGACAGCGTCACTCGACACAGAAGGAACGAGAGGATCGTCTTGTAGGCGGGACACCTTCCATGTTCCTAGCATGCGTATGCGCAGGCTCCCGTATCAGTTATCAAAAGCAAAAGCAACAATGTTGAAAGCACGCACATGCAGCTATGGGGTTCCCTCTTTAACTGGCCAGATTCACCCTTTCTCTTCTCGGACCAACTCTGCCGTTCATCGCTTTGCTTGCGCATATCCGACACCACTGGGAGAGCTGGCTTAGCTGTTGGAGTCTGCGCGCGATTGCTCCTGCGTAGCAGGCAGACCCGGGTCAGTCGCCATGGACTTCTACTCGACCTCGGCGCGCATCCTCGACATCATCCTCGCTGCAGATGCAGACGCAGCAGCAGCAGCGGCTGCAGGGGTACCAGCATCAGCATCTCCGCATCCCTCATTGAAGGCGCTATGCTCGCAGCATGCCAAGAGCTCCTCCCCTCCACGCTGCTTCGCCATCCTCGCCGAGACGCTCAAGTATCTACCCGTGCTCGACAAGCTCTTGCGGTCCGTCGACGTGCTCAAGACCGAGGCGAAAGTGCTGAGCAAGAAGGCATCGCCGACCAGCCGTGCGCTAGTCCTCGTCATGATGCACGACCTGCTGTTCAGCAAGCGCGGGATTGCGCTGCCAAAGGAGCACAAGGTCCGCCAGGCCGTCGAAAAATACGCCACTCGGTGCGTCGCGCGAGTCCCCTCGTTGCCGAAACCTGTGTGATGGGGTCTGCGTGCTGACCGCTGCGTTGCTCCTCTTGCGCAACAGTCTGCGTGCCAATCTGCAACGCGAGAAGATCAAGCGAGGCGTCACCGTCAACGAAGCTCTCCAGGTCGACATTTCTCCGTACCTCGACAGCGACATCAAGGGAAAAGGAAAGGGCAAAGACAAGAAGCGGACTGCTGAGGAAGAGGAGGAGGACGATCCGGACAGCCTCGAGGGCAAGATCCGGTGGTTGCGCGTCAATGAGTGCAAGTGGAGCGTGAGCGAGGCCGAGAAGTGGCTCAAGCAGAACGGCTGGACGGAAAGGGCGTCTCTGGAGGAGGTCGTCGCCTTGGGCCAGTGAGTCTGCTCTGTGCTGAACGTGACAGGCGTCCTCTCTGACGATGCCTTGGCCTGCCCCACAGCCGGTCCTACGCACTCGACGAGCACGTCCCTAATCTCCTCGCCTTTCCCCTGCTAGCCGTCAGCCTGCCCAAATTCGCACCGTACCAGGACGCACGCTTGATAGCGCAAGACAAAGCAAGCTGCTTCCCGGCCTATCTCCTCCTCGAAGGTGCAGCGCAGGCTCGCAGTAGCTCCGGTCCCATCACGGTCCTCGATGCAACTTCTGCCCCCGGTAACAAGACAAGCTACGCCAGTGCCACGCTACAAAGGCTAGGCAGCAAGACTGGTGATGGCAGTGGGCAGGTCTTTGCCTTTGAGCGGGATGACAAACGCTTCCAGCTCCTGAACAAGATGCTTCGCAAGGCGGGATGCACGAGTTAGTTTCCCTCCGTCCCGATTCGACTCAGAGCATTGCTGATCGCATAAATCTGTTCGTTGCCAGACACACAGACCGTGCACGCGGACTTCCTCGACATCGACCCATCAGCTGAACCGTATTCGGCTGCAACGCATATTTTGGTCGATCCTTCCTGCTGTAAGTGTATGGATAAAGGCACTGTCATGTCTGAGCACTTCGCTGAATGACTGCGCCACGCCTCGGCCTGCTCTGCATACAGCCGGCTCTGGGATTCACGACGACGAGAACGACGAGGCCGACGCCGACCCATCCACGCTCGAAGCGCGCCTCTACGCACTGAGCAAGTTCCAGCGACACATCCTTGCGCACGCCTTGCGTTTCCCACAGGCGGAGCGAGTCGTATATTCTACGTGCTCTGTGCACCGCGAGGAGGACGAGGACGTCGTGTTTGATCTTCTTGCGAAGGACGAATTCAGCGAGACGTGGGACCTCGCGACACGCGACGAGGCACTGCCCGGCTGGCCGATACGCGGATGCGTGCCAGAAGGCGAAGAGGAGGACCCTCAGGCGCGTGCGCGTGCGGAGGGTCTCATCAGGTGCGAGCGGCGCATGGGGACACACGGGTTCTTCGTCGCTGTCTTTGTGAGGAGGCAGCCCGAGGACATGGCACCAACCATCTGGGGCGGTGACGTGGGTGAAGAAGAGGAGCAAGAAGGCGCAGAAGAAGAGGAGGCCCGCGATGACGAGCACGTTCCTGCTGCATTAGCCGATGCCTCGATCGACCTGGCGGACGAGGCAGAAGGACCCGGCATGGCCATTGACCGACCGAAGAACGGGAGGATCCATGCAGTAGCTCAGAATGGCAGCGATCCAGACGTCGCTACCAGCATGCCGCAGCTGTCACTCCTGCAGCTTGCAGCCAGGGACAGACGCCGCAGGCGAAAGCTTGCAGAGCTTGTTAGTGCGGAGAAGCTGCGCAAGCGGCACAGATTGTAGCGGCATCGCCTGTATCGCTGCTATCCTTCCAGTGTAGAGAGGTACATAAGTATGAGCACAGCGGTCCTTCATAGGCCAGGCTCTATTGGCGTGCGTGTACATGTGGGCCTGAGTGGCAACCCCTTTGCACGTGCTGCCGGCCCTGGAATAGCCCCCCGGCCGGTGCCTCTCCCTCTTTCTGCTTCGGCAGCA
Organism: Symmetrospora coprosmae; assembly: GCA_008802785.1. Taxonomy (NCBI): domain Eukaryota; kingdom Fungi; phylum Basidiomycota; class Cystobasidiomycetes; family Symmetrosporaceae; genus Symmetrospora; species Symmetrospora coprosmae. Next base: position 54,582 of record VUYT01000028.1, on the reverse strand, counting down.
TCCCTGAACAGCAGGAGACATAGCAGGATAGCGTCCATGGTGCGGTCAGAATCGCGCTTGCCTTCAACCCGGCTATGCTCAGAGCCATCGCTGACCTCCTGAGCGATATGGCAGACCGCGCGCGACTACCCTGCTTCATCGCAGCCTGAAGACATGTCCAAACCCGCCGCCAACCTGGTCCGCTTCCTCGAGGCATCGCCTACGCCGTGTGCGTGAAGGATCATCTCCTCGACATCGACCTGGGCGCTGACGTTCCTCCTCCCTCCTCCCAGACCATGCTGTACGCAGCGCGGCACAGCGCCTCGAGGCCGCCGGCTTCCAACGACTGTCGGAGCGCGGTGCCTGGAATCTCAAGGCGAACGGGCGCTACTTCACGACTCGGTGCGCCAGAGCATTGTAATTGACACGCGTGCACGGCGATCTGACATCTCGTCACTCCCGCAGAAACCAGTCATCAATTATCGCGTTCGCGCTGCCGAAGTCGTATCAGCGCGGAGAACCCGCTGCGATAGCAATCGTCGGCGCCCACACGGACAGCTGTAACTTCAAGCTCCGGCCAATCAGCAAGCGCAAGCCTCCTGGAGGGAACTACATGGCCATTGGTAGGGCCCAGCCCCCTCTGACTGACCGCGGCATAAGCGATTTGCGGCTAAGTGACGCTCGCAGGCGTGGAGACCTACGGAGGCGGACTGTGGCACAGCTGGCTCAACCGCGATTTGGGCATCGCTGGACGCGTTATCGTCGCTTCCACCGACTCTGCATCCAAGGAGAAGACCTACACCCCCCACCTCATCCACCTCAACAAGCCCCTCGTGCACATCCCGGCCGTTGCGATCCACCTTGACAGGACACAGAACGAGAAAACCTTCTACAACCAGGAGACGGGAATGCAAGCCATCCTGGGTCTGGTGTCGGAGCAGACGAACGCCCCCTCATCGCCCTCTGACAAGGCTGCTGAGAAGACGACCTCGGCGCTCGACATCTCATCCCACCACCACCCTCGCTTGCTTGAGCTCATCTCGCAGGAGATCTCCGCTTCTGGCACGGTGCAGGGCGAGGTCCGCGTCGAGGACATCCACGACTTCGACCTGTCGCTTGTTGACTCGCAGCCGCCCACGCTTGGCGGTGCGAACGCGGAGTTTGTCTTCTCCGCGCGCCTCGACAACCTCTTCTCTACCTTCTGCGGCGTCGAAGGGCTGTGCCAATCCCTCGAGGGCGTCTCAGCGGACGCGGACATCCCCGACGGTGCCGTGCGCATGTACTGCTCCTGGGACAACGAAGAGATCGGCTCGGTCTCAGCGTACGGCGCAGAATCCAACTTCATGGAGGCTGTGATTGCGCGCATCGTCAACAACCCGGCAAAGCTCGACCAGGCGCTTGCACATTCGTTCCTTCTCAGCAGCGACATGGGCCACGCCGCCCATCCCGCGCCTGACCACTGGGGCAAGCACCAGGCCGAGCACAGGCCGCTCATGAATGGCGGACCGGCCATCAAGACGAATGCCAAGGTGCGTGCTCGTGGCGCTGACTGCTTCCTCTGACAAACTGCTGATCTCTGTCATTGACCGAACTAGATCCGATACGCCAGCACGGCAGCGACCACCTTCCTCCTGCGCCGTGTCGCCGAGAAGGCCGGTGTGCCTTTGCAGGAATTCGAAGTCAAGAACGACATGCCGTGCGGCAGCACGATTGGCCCTCTTTGCAGCAAGATCGGGCTGCGCACCGTCGACATTGGATGCGTGCAGCTGAGCATGCACTCGATCAGGGAGACGGCAGGCGCGGAGGACGTGGGACACCTCATCCAGCTCTTCAAGCAGTACTATCAGGACTTTCAAGAGGTTGACAAGAGCTTGCTCATGGATGACTAGATCAACAACACTCAGCGGACGAGTCCCAATCTCTATGATAGGCGTGAAATCACAGAAAGTACAGCGGGATCAAAATCAAGAGCAGCAGCATACCATGTAACTGCGTCGCAGCTCCATATGACATGCAGCTCTTTGAGGTAGCTGTCGAGAACGTCCCCGAAACGACTGAGAACGCAACGGTCGAGTACTCGGCATCCGGCTCGCCATCTGATTGCGGTGTTGGGCCTGGCGTTGGCTCTTTGGCTGCGGCTGGCTCATCCTTTCCTTGTCGAGCGTCGCTCGTCGTCGCCTGAGCGGGCTCTGGCGCCGATGAGGCCGTCGACGGCACGGAAGCTGACAATGGTTGGAAGGCGGTCTTGCGGGCTTCCGTTGCTGTCTGTGAAGTGCCGCTGACTGATGGAGTGGAAAGGGGCGATGGAGGCAGCGGGGGAACGTCTTCTTTACGGCTCCCGTCGAGCAGAGGCCATCTAGCAATGATGGGGTCGGTCTCGGCTCGCGGATCCAGCGGTGGCGACGCAAACGTCAGGCCGGTGCGCTTCGCGGCACTAGGGTCTGGCCCTTCTTTATGCAGCGGCTCGAGGCTCTGCTGAACCTCAAAGAGGCCGACGGCATCGCTCTTCGTCTCGCAGGTCGAGCCGTGCCATTGCGCATTGGCCACGTCGCTGAAGGGGGCGATAGATGCTACAAATGCAAGCTGGTTCGACATGCAATCGAGAGAGCCGCCATCAGGGGGTTCGAGCAGTCTCCCTTTATCGAGCTGGTCAAGACGAAGGACGAGAGCACGGCGAAAAGCCTGAAGGGCCGGCCAATCAGCTCGCTGGTCCTCAAGCTCACCTCTTCAGTTGAGTGCACGGATGGAACTTACACACCCATACCCCGTCGCAGCGAACCTGTCTACCACGCACGTATCACGATCTACTGCTGCTTTCCACTCGTCGCCCTCAATCAGCCCCCATCCTGGTGCGACTAGACTGGCCAGGTGTAGAATGTTCTGCGCGCTGGTGATCGACTGATAGGTGACGGACTTGCCTTCTTGCATCGTCGTGCCATCCTCAGTGCCGTACTGGCGGACCGTGGTAATGCCGCTCATATAGCGACGAATGCTGATTGGGATGACGCGGAGCATGTCGATCGAATCGTCCAGACTGACCGTGTTGCTGTTGAAGCGGGGCGCGATACCATCAGTCGCTGACGCCGGGGCGGAGACTCGCTTTACAGAAGCGGCACTCACTTCACCGACATGCAGACGTTCCAAGTGGACTCGCAGTCAGAAAACTGCACCGCAAAGCCTCGGATGACATCTGCGTTCGTGCCTACGTTGGCTTGACAGTCAAGCGGAAGCGAATTCAGGGGCTGGTAGCCGATGACGTCGGGCACCTGCCATGTCTGCAGGCGAGAACCATCGTCGAGATTGGCGTCTCCCCAGGCACTGGCATGGTCTGCTGCTAGCGGGTCCGGGCTGGCCGCTCTGACGGACAATCGTACGACGGAGAGTGCACCGGACGCCATGAGGAGCGTGCCGCGCAAGCAACGTAGACAGAGCCTTGGCCATGGGTGCATACTAGCTGTGTGGGTTCCTGATGCGAGATGAACGTACTTCCGCCCCCGAGATAGTGGACGAAGGAGGGCAGTGTGAAGTACGAGCCTTTGACGAGCACAAATGTAAGTCATCGCCTGGCGCTGTCAGTCAGTCCCCTTCAGTGCATGTTCGGCATATGAGCGGGGCAAGTATCGGCATTGATCCGTAAGTGAGCAGGTAGCTTTGGATGATGCAAGGAAAAACGACCGATTCACCCAAAGAACCTCGTTGAGACCCAATGGCCCACCCTATGCTACAAAGGTCGGATGAGGATGGCACATGCCAGGAGGCTGAGCAGCAAAGCAGAGCTCGCCAGGCGTACCGCCCGACTTGCTGACGAGAAAGTGGAGGATGGGGAAAATGCCGTTGGGTCCAGTGAGATGGAACCGCTGACGACAGCGTACTTGCTCTCGGTATATGCAGTAAGGCCGTATTCTGAGGGGGTCGGCGAATCCGAACTGGTCATTCCCGTTGTACCGCTCTCCTGCTGATCGTCCCCGCTGCCCCGAAGCGTCTTCGTTGCGAATGCATCGCCGACGTCTTCGGATGCTGCAACTTCAACCGACGAGGTATCCGTTGGCAGTCGTGATGGGCCCGGTGGAGCTGTCTCTTGGGCCATCATAACTGGTTCTGACGTGCTGCTGCTCGATGGGCTGCTACTGCTGCTGGCTGGTGATGTATCCGTAGACTTCGGCTGAGAAGACGTTGTGACCTCCTCCTTCGGCTTTGGAGCAGGCGACGCTGTCGGCACCGCATCCAGCAATGGGTAATTTGCCTTGATGGCGTCAGAGGGCGATCTTGCGTCCGGCGGTGGCTTGGTGAAGTACAATGATACCCCGGCAGATGGCGTCGATGGTCCCTGAGTGTGCAATGGAGTGAGGCCCGCCTGTGCCTCAAAAGCCTTGATGGTATCGCTGTTCATCTCGCAGGTCGCGCCGCCCCATTGTGCCTGAGCATCGTCGCTGAAGATGGCGAGCGAGGACATGAACGCCAGCTGGTTCGCCATGCAGTCCAAGGAACCACCATCTGGTGGCTCGAGCAGTCTCCCCTGATTCAGCTGGTTCATCCTGAGTATCGCCGCCCTGCCAAAAGACTGCAGCGCGCAAGGTTAGCTTGCGAGTGGCGGTGTGTCGTGAAGTCGGTCGCACTCACGCAGTCGTAGCAGGTAGAAGCCCAGTCATCTCCGACACATGCGTCTTTGTCAACAGCTGCCTTCCATTCTGCGCTCTCAGCGAAATTCCATCCCGGTGCGAGAAGGCTCGCCAGGTGGAGGACGTTCTCGAGGTCTCCGAATGAATCGTAGGTGACCGAAGAGCCTAGCACGCTTACACCGCGGCCCGGCCCGTACCGCTCTACCGTGGTGAGGCCGCTCATGTAACGGCGCATGCTGACGGGGATGACTCGAAGCATGTCTATCGTGTGGTCCAGGCTGACCGTGTTGCTGCGGGCGCAAATTGATCCAGGTAAGCGACGTGGGGCAGGAGATGCGTGTGGTCCGGCACATACTTCACCGAAAGACAGACGTTCCACGTTGATGCGCAGTCCGAAAGCTGCACCGCAAATCCGCGGATGTCGTCGGCGTTCAAGCCTACATTGGCCTGGCAGTCCGGCGGCAGTTCGTCAAGCGGCTTGTAGCCAACCACTTCCGGCACCGTCCAAGTGCGCAATCCATCCTCGTCGTTGATGTCCTTCCAGGCGCGCGCGTGGTCCGCTGCCAATGGGACACTGTCATGGATGATTCCGCGAGCGAAGACAGTGGTAGCCTTCAGGAGGAGAGCGAGTAGTGCAATGGCAGGAGATACTCCCGTGCGGCTCGGACGTCGGAGCGCCGTACGCATCGTATCGTCCGAGTTGCGTAGACAGCGTTGTTGCTGGAACGAGCCGGCTTCTCCGCTACCTGCCAGAGTGCAGCGCGTTTATCCAGAGGTAGGAGCCTTTGATCAAGCCGACCTACAGGGCAATGGGACGTTGCCCGCTTGCTATCGCCGCGCTCTGCAAGCGCTGCCTTTCAAGCTGGAAGCCGGGCGGTGAGCGGGTCAGATGGTCGGGACCGGCGTAGATCCGGAACCAAGCACATCGCAAGGGATGCTGGCCGAGACCTTTCATTCAACTTCAGCGACGGTACTGGCATTGCCTATCGTGCCTCGCCACTCCCACTGCCACTTTGATGACAGATCGCACCAAGAATCGCTTAGACCAGCGGAATGGACCGCGAACCAGACGAGGGGGTCGTCAGTAACGCAGATGCAAGCCAGTATCAAAGCTGCTTCGCTGCCTCACCGAATAGACCACACATCACTGATAGAGCTTGCTCTGAGCAGGATACGTGCCCAGAGCAGCTGCTTAGCGCACATCCCTGAGGAAGTCCATGCTGCCCCCGCCACTCACAATGACACTCATGGCCCCGCTGACAGGAAGCGACATGAAGGGAGTAAAGACATAGCTTGCCAGCAGGACTGTCGCGATGACGCCCTGCTCTTCCTGATCCATGCCGGACATGTCTGCGATGGCTGCAAGCGTGATGCTGTCCCAGGTAATGGTAGGATGATGGTCAGCAGGACCAAGTGTGTGCAGTCGTCCCGTCGGAGCAACTCACGCTGGCGGACCAACGTAGGAGATGGCAAGGACAAAGTCGAGCATGGGATCTTCCTTGATGTATGCGGGGAAGCGGTGGCGCAAGCCATAGACAAGACCGATGGCGATGAGCGGGACGAGCACGAAGCGCCACAGGAAAAGGTAGAGTAACGGAAGGATCTTTGCGCGTCCTGCCTTCTTTGAGACGAGCTTGCCGCCCAGGATGAACATCTGCATTCCCGTATACAGCTTGCCGAGCGTCTTGATGCTCTGCGTGAAATTTGCGTTGAGCGCGCCTTCCTCTTCGAAGAGTGTGCGGCGGACCGGGCCGATCAGCCCAAAGGCGATGGCGAGAATGGCAGCGACCAGCGGTGGGTTTACTGCCATCGTACGAGCGTGACTGGTCAGTTGATGGAAATATGTATATACGGGACACGAGACGCACAGAAGTCGGCAATCTTGTAGCCGGCCTGCTTCGCTGTGGCTTTGACAGCTCCATCTTCTGGCTGCTCTGCCTGCCCATCACCCTGGCCGTTGGCGTAGACGGAGAGGGTCTGTCCAGGCTGAGCATTGCCCAGCAGAGGCGCGCGCTCCGGATCCTGGCTGACACCTCGCCTCTCTGGCTGCTTCTTGCCGTCTGAATTGTCGCTGTCGTCGGAACCGTTAAGAAGGTAAGGGCCGAGAGCGAACCGGACCTGCGAGATGACATATACAAGTCAGCCATTATGCACTTCGTTCTGTCCAGTATGCGCTTCGTTCCTGTGTGCTATTCAGTCCGCTCACGATGTTTCCTGCAAGGCCCTGTGTGATGGTTAGATTGAGAGCGCATCAGCCGATTTACACGCGAAAGCACTCAGCGACCGAGACCCCGACCTACGTTGACCAAAAAGTAGATCTTGGCCCTGTCGAGCGCCTTCTCGACGGTATCGCTCTTGCCCATGAGGAGGTCATCGAGGACACCAGAGCTCGACAAGCTCTCGATAAGAAGCAGAGGCAAGGACAGCATATTGGGGAATGCAGCGGCGGGTGCGAGCCAGTTCGGGAACTTGAAGAGCTTGATTCCGATCCAGCTATAGAGCAGTGACAGCAAGGTGAAGCAGATGTTGAAGACCGGCAAGATCCAGAACTCCTTGAGCTGGCTCGGGCTCGCTTCTTTGCCCATTTCGGTAAAGAGCAGGCATGGGAGGAGGATGTTGGTGCCGAGCTTTGTGACAGAATTGATGACTTCCTCGGTGAGGATGTGCGGCAGGAACTTTGTTGCTGATGCGCCATAGAGCAGGACGAGCAGCACCGAGATTGTCGCGCTGAGCGCGCCCACCGCGCCAGAAAGGAAAGGGTTCGTCATGTCTGTGGATGGAGCTGGACGAGAGGAGTAGAGGGATGCAGCAGGGCCCCCGCTGTGCCCCTGGAAAGATTGGCAGGAGAAGACAAGGGGGCGATGTGTCACCTGCGAGAGTGTCGATGACGGCGATCAGGCTCACGGAGATGGAGATCCCGCAGAAATACCAAGGGTCAACGGAAGGAAACCGTCGGAGGCAAGAAGGATGCGCGAGCGTGTAAAGAAGTCTGTGTGCATCAACGGAGCCCATCCTTGCTGCTGCTGCTGCTGCTGCCGCCGCTGCTGTGCCCGCAATGCTCTGCAGCGCGAGACTGCACCCCAGGACATGCACGTGAGCAAGGGGAGCATCCCATCCGTCGCTCATGACCACGAAGAAGTCTAGAGCAGGACATGAGGTCACAAAGACCTGCCACGCCCTTATGCCCTGTCCTGACCAGCAGCTCTGCTGCGCGATGGCCCTGCTGCATGTCCACTGGATAACAGCCTGTTGCAGCTGTCCAGCAAGGTGCAGCCTCCAGCGACGTGCAGCCCGGCCCCAGGCCAGACGTCCTGCCAACCGGCAGTCCTGAGGATAAAGGCTAGATGCCTGACGCGCCGCACTCGCTGGCGGATCACATCGCTCACGCCTGCCTGGATGCATATGCTCGCCTCCCGAGCCGGGGCAAACCGCGAACACGCTCGAACGGCGTGCCAGAATGGACAGTCCTTGCCGGACTGGTGCTCACGGAGGGAAGCTCGGACGCTGCACCAGCTCCTGGCCTACATGTCATCTCGCTAGGGCGAGTCTGCTCCTGTCTGAAGACGTCGTATCGACTGGGTTCGCGTCTAACCCTGACGTCCTTCACAGGACCGGCGTAAAGTGCCTGCCCGCGAACCGCCTCCCTCAGCACGGCGACATACTGCACGACTCGCATGCAGAGATCATCGCCAGGCGCGGCTTCATGCTGTGGCTATACCGCGAGGCAGAGCGCGCCCTTTCACCAAGCGGGAGCTCATTCCTGTGTTCAAGCAGCGAAAGCAGCCTCCTGATGTTCAGAGATGGTCTGCAGCTGCACATGTACGTCAGTACTCTTCCCTGTGAGTCTATCTACATCTGAATTTGCGGACATCCCTGACGCTCAGGGCTTACAGGCGGAGACGCGTCGACAATGCATCTCGCGCGGCTGCAGGACCCAGAGGCCGCGGCCGGATGGAGTAGCAATGTGGACGAGACAGTCTCCTCTGCTCTATCGCGAGGCAGACAGGGCTACTCCAACATCGGCGCACTCCGCACCAAACCAGGTAGGCTCATTCTCTGATGCGGCTAGACCGTCTAATAGGCGCATTAGGCCACGCTGAGCACGCCAACTCGCGTCAATAGCCCGCGGAGATGCTATAACGACAGAGTCTCTCTCCTGCTCCGACAAGCTAGCAACATGGACGGTACTAGGGCTGCAGGGAGCTCTGCTGTCTGCGCTCGTGGAGCCTATCTACGTCGACCATTTCGTATTCAGCGGAGTAAGCCTTGAACTGCAGGAGGAGGTCAAGGCCGAGTGCGAGCGTGCACTCTTCCAGCGATTGGGCAGTCTGACAGGTGCGTTGCGAGACAGGTGAGGTAATCATACGCTGCTGAGTCTCAAGATGGCCCGATGTACAGACCTGCCAGTACCCTTCAAGCAGACGCGCCCGGACATCGCATTCACATCCCTAAAGTATCCGGACTCGAAGGAGGCTGTCTCGTTGAGCAATGGACCCGACAATGCTCCAGCTTCTTCCGGCGAAAGTGCGTGTACGGATGGCCCAGCTATCAACGAGACTCATCTGGCGCGCATCCGGCTAATACAACCGATGCAGGCCTGTCGTGGATCGAGGGTTTCGGTACCGAAGCGCTCACAAATGGCGTCAAGCAGGGCGGCCCTGTGCGCAAGACTGGGCCGCAGAAGGCCACCACGCGGTAAGTCCGTCAAGCTCGAGCTACGCTGCAGAAGAGCTCCGGCTCGAATCGAGGGGCTGATGCCGTTTGATTAATCGTACAGGAGCAGACTTTCGCGCCTCGCGCTGTACAAGGCGTACGACGCCCTTGCGCCCCTCGATAGGGTGGAGCAGCGTACCTATCGAGCAGCCAAGGCGGGCGCAATGGGCTACCAAGCAGCAAAAGCGCGCATCCGCGCAGGTAGCGACAGTCCTTTCTTCCAGTGGAAGATCAGCAGCCATAGTCTGCAGGAGTTCGACGCGAATGGAGCGCGGGAGGATGGTCCATGACGCATAGATCTAGAGTAGTCGTGTCTCGGGCTGGATTTTGGGACGGAGGAGCGGCGGTTTCGACGCAAACGACAGCGCAGCGCAAGATATAGCTGCTCGACCGGTCTTGCTACTCCACGCTGCACACGCAAACAGCGAGCCAGGCAGACCATCTCTGCATTTCGGGTTCGGTCGAGAGGAGAACGGCTCCCAGCGGCCCGACCCGATCGACCGCGGTTAGGTGGAGACCGGCAAGCAACTGTGGCGACGGCTATGGCACACCCGAGAGCAGCCAGCCCTTCAAGCTCCTGCACACTCTCTGTGTAATACCACCACCTATACGCCTGCGCGAACGCCAGCACCAAGGCATGTCCTGCACCTTCCTGCCCGAGGTGGTCGACCCGCGAGATGGCCTCAAGGCGCGAGAGCCCAACAGCGTCCTTCTTCTCCGAGGTGCGCCCGGCCAAGCGCATGCAGCGTGTGCAGACAAAGCACTGACATGTCCTGCTTCATTACACAGGACCTGGCCACAACCTCTTCCGCGAACGACCTGATGGCGCCGACGAAGCCAGCTTGACCAAGCTGCAGACTATCGAGGAGTGGCTCGCCAAGGAAGCAGAGGCAGCTGGCTTGAAGCTATATGCGGCACAGAGCAACGTATCTGGCTACCTGGTCAACCATATACATGCTGCGAGGCGATACGGTGCCATCATCTTCAGTCCCGGGGCGTGAGTGCGGCGGAGACCTTCAGCCCGGACCTCGGTCGGCGGGGAGACAGGCACATAACTAATGTGACGCATCCCCCGTGCCTCTAGTACCTGCCACAATGACTACACGATCTATGACGCGCTCCTGGCGACCAAAGCCAAGTTCATCGAAGTCCACATCAAGGTGAGGCCGTCGCCACAGCCGCGACATTGGCAGATGGAGGACTGACTAGCTCTGCCCAATAATCACAGAATATGTACGCCGGGGAAACATGGAGAAGGTCTATACTCGTTCCTCTTGCCAGCGGATACGTTGTTGGATGCGGACCGACGGGATACAGCATGGCGCTGATCCGGGCCAAGGAGCTGTGCGAGGAGGCAGCAAATGAGCAGGCGTAGGCGCGCGTCCTACTGGCTCATTATGTACGAATAGGGCTTGTCTATGTCGTTCATGAAAGACGAATGCGCGAATGTGGTCTGCCCCTCGAGGTCTCGAGGCGGAGACGTCAACGGCTCTCTGCGGGTCTGCCCCACTCCGAGCAACCCAACGCGATGGCACAAGCCACAAGCCCTCTCAGCGAGGAGCAGCTCAAGAAGCTCAAAGTGTGGGTGATAGCTGTTGCCGTTGCATGGCAACCTTGCTTACTGTCTGCGGGAATGGCAGACCCGAGCTCAAGACGCGATGCCGCGAAGCAGGCGTCCCCGTCACTGGGACAAAGCCCACCCTCATTGCGCGGCTGTTGGCACAGGCGGCGCAGCAGACAGATGCGACGACAGTTGCAGCTGTGATCACTATCGCTCAGAGTAAGCGGTGTTGTCCGCCTTGCCCGCGGAACCAGTGCTGAGGCTGCGAGCTGTTGACCCCGCAGACGCACCAAGCACCTCCTCTGCCTCGTCCAGAGCGTCCAGCAGGACGTCGAGCTCCTCTGCCAGCTCATCCCTGTTCTCAGCCTCCAGTAGCAGCACCAGGCAGTCAAGCTCGAGCACGCTATCAGATGATGCAGCACTCTCCGCTCCTCCGCCGGCGAAGCGCGTCAAGACTGCTGCCGCGCAGGCTGCGACCACAACGACGACTGCCTCCTTGTCCGACGGGACATCACAGCGGCGACCAGCCTCTAACTCGACTCGGACAAATCGCATCTGCCCCTCTGCCGCGCATTGCAGAGCGATCCGTTCCTGTGCCGACCAATAATGCCAGACCTTCCTTTCCTCCTGCTCCAGCGCATCCTCTAGCCGCAGCCGTACCGAAAACCACGCAAGCACAGCAAATCATCTCGCAGCCTGTCCGAGGAACATTTACACTGCCTCGAGTCGTCGAACGTCCGTCACTTCTGCCAGTCATCAGCCCTTCGCTCCATGCTGGGACTCCCAAACCCGCCCCAGCTCCAGCTCAGCCGAAACCTTCCCTTCCTGCGAACAAGCCTACTGCTCAGCCTGTAACGGCCTTTAAGCCTCTACGACCAGTCTTTCGGCCTTCTTCTGTTACAGCTACGCTCCCTGAGGGGCTTGCACGAAGCCCAAAGAACCCAGACGCAGCCTCGGCGTGGCTCCTCCCGCATCTCCAGACGCAGTCTTTCCGAACCTACCTGCCAGCTGCCATCTGCGTCGATGCAGGCTCGTACTCAGCCGCATTGTCCTTCATTAGCACACGGGCGTGCACCATGCTAAACGCCGGCTCGCTCGACACCGATCTGAGCGCTCTGCTGCGCGACCTTCCGCAGCTGCTGAACGTGCGAACCGTTGTGCCGGGCATATGCGCTGCCGAACTCTCCGACAGTACCATCCCGCACTTCCTCGCAACCTCCGGAGAAGTCATCGGTACTGCGGGCGATGGCTCTGCGCCTCGAGCAGACTGGAACAGCTACATCGAGGACAACAAGGGTGTGGATCTGCTCGACAGGGTAAAGAGCCCAGACCTGGAAACTTTCAAGCAGGGCATCAGTAAGCACTTTCTCAAACGGCTAAGCGGCCTCCAGGACGTCGGAACCGCTTCGCGCCTCCTCGAGATCGCGCAGAACTACGTTCTCGCTCACGTTGCAGTACGTCGCGTCGCTCAGGAGCGACGCGCACAAGCTTACTTGACAGCTCTGCGTCATACACAGCCTCACGCAATCAGCGGAAGCTACCAGACGATGCACGACCAGCACGCAGAGGTGGCAGGTATGGGCGCACCGCCAGGCATGACGACCTCGCTTGCCTCGATGAAGTGGCAGCCGAAAGTGGGCCTCTACCTCGCCGACCCGCATCAGGTAGAGAGTGTCTCGACCATGGGTCTACACCCGGCCCTTGCTGTCGTGCAGACACTTGCAGGAGCCAAGTTCGTCCTGCGACAGACGGGCCAGGTGGTGGGTATTGAAGACGAGGGTGTGTGCGAGCGGATGCAGGAGGTTCTGGGATGTGACGCCGCTGGAAGGGCAATTCACCGCGACGAGTTCAAGTGAAGTGATGGTTTGGTGGCTTGTAGCATATAGACGAATCTCTCACTGACATTGCAGTGCCAATGCTATCGAATGATCATTTCACAATGTGCGGGCTCGCTGGTGCGTCAGGTGCCTGTAACGCGCGTGCTCGTGCCCTTTGCTCTTTGAGCTCTGGCGCACCTTCAGCACGTCCGACCGACAACGGCCAGCAGCACACGGACAACGCTGTACCGTCCTGCACTGCATGAATGGCTCTGGTCGCTGCAAAGTCTGCAGATAAGCAGCTCATCCGGTGAGCGTCGTCGGAAGCAGCAGCAGGACAGAGCCTCCCTCGCCCAGGAGCCTGACGTTCAGTCTCCCTCCCGTCCCGGTCTGCCCGCAGCTCGTTTGGATCCCTGCTGGAGCAGCTCGATGCGCGTTCAGGGCAGCTCATCCCTCCATCAGAGGCCTTCCTCGTTGAGCATGCCGACGTCTTTCAGCGTGCCGCAGACCCATTCGGCAGCCCGGACGCTGCGTCAAAAGCCAAGGTCGACAGCGGGAGCGGCAAGATAGCAGCTCTCAGCTTCGGACAGCACGAGAAGGAGCTCAGCTTGCAGATAGCGAGCAGGTTCGCCATCAATGAGGTCGAGGCGGCCTTGCTGCTCCGCTCGCTCCGGCTGCACTTGGGAGAGGAGGTCGGGAAGGACATCGAGGCCTCACGCAGCAAGGACGACGGCTTTTGGGAGACGGTGACGGCCTTCTTCTTTGAGGAGCGGCTCGCCATCGTCCAGGTGCTCTCGTACATTCTCAGATCAGGTGGGCTTACGCCTCCAGAGATCTGGGAAGGGGCAGTCTAACCTCGCGAGCTCACACCGCCCTGTTCGCCCACACCCACAGTCGACCTAGAGGGAGACGTTCCGCAGATCTACACGACGATAGTATCGCAAGTGTCGACTCGCTCCTTTGCTCAAGCCGCCCTCAAGCGGATCGAGCATCTCGCCTCAACGTCCATCCCAGCGCAGGCGAATCCGTTCACGACGTACTGGGCAAAGCAGCAGCTCCACGAACAGAAAGCCCTGCTTGAGGTGTACTTCCTCCTGCACTACAACAAGCTGTTCCCAAACGGGCAGACCCTTCTCGACATTCTCGAAACAGCCGAGCAGACCGAATGGGGCCGGAACCAGGTCAACGAGGCCTATCACGATGGCGAGGCCCAAGCGCTGGTGCGCGACATCGCCAGCCTGCTCATCCTCGTCGCCATAGAGAGTCTCAACCTAGAGCGGGCGGCCTCGAGCAAGGCAGAGGAGCTCAACATCGCTCCAAACGCAAAGCTCGAGCCGGACGAGCTCCTGCACCCAGCCATGCTGTCCCAGATTCACCACAGGATGCTTGATCTAGGTGCAAGCCAACCGCAGGCTACAGGACCGCTCTTGCTCGCCTGGTCGTTCGTGCTCTCCAGGATCACCGAGTCAATGACGGCCGTGCCGCTGCCCGAGAGCTACTACGAGATCGCTGCAGAGCTGCTGCCGCAGGAGATGCACCCCCGCAGGAATACGCAGCAAGCGACGGCGAACAGGAGCGCGCAGCCAGTCTATCAAACGCTGGTCAGCCACGCTCTATCGTCCGACGTCGCCCTCTTCTCGACTCTGCACAACATATTCGTCTCTCCACTTCTCGGCTCGGCGAGCGTGTCAGCCCTCCCACCTGGCAGCTCGAGTTCAGACGCGCTCGACCCCAACGTCCCGGGCTACTTGTCGTTAGCGCGATCCATCCTCGCCGTCATTCCGCTCCTGGTGCACCCGTCCTTCCTCTCGGCGACCGACTTTGAGGCGCTGGTGATCGTCATGGCGAGCTTATACTCGAACCCGGCTGCCGGACTGCTCCGAGGCCAGTTTTGGGGGCTGTACGATCAGCCGGACGCCCAGGTCGTCAGGGGCGAGTGGGAGGTGCTCGAAGTAGCCAAGAGCCGCTTCCCGGTGCAAATCGGCCCGTTCCTTCAATTGATAGGCGCTCTCACCGGCGGAGCGGCAGGCGGGAGACATATGACCATCGACGAGGCCGAGACGGCTCGCGGCTGCTCGGAACGCGTGCGTCAGTATCTTGGATCGGTGCCGACCCTGACGCAAGCGCTGCCGCCTACGTCGCCGGTCGTTCCGCTGCCCTACGAAGCTTCATCCGCAGTGAACGCGTCACCACTCGACGTCGTCTCCCTCCGTTCCATACCTGTCTCACCCTCCGTGTCCGTCCCGGCACACGTACCAGGCAGATTTGTTAGCGACCACGACAGGCGGCCGGTCGTTATCGCCTGGGATCTCTCGTATACGGCCGAAGGCGGCTATTCCGCCTGGAGACTCATGGGAGATATGCTTGACGCTTTCGTTGGAAGCCGCAAGAGCGCTCAGCAGAGCGGCCGGAAGCGGAGACAGGCGTCTGACGGAACGGTCGACGTCTTTGGCGGAAACCGTAACGAGGGCGCTCCCACTTTTGCGTGGCAGTCTGAAGCGGAACAGGTTTCGGACATCTCGGCTGTCCTGTCGATGTAAGCGGACTGCGCCTTTCATGTGCATCAGCGATGATTTGTACTAATGCGGGCACTTCTGCTGCCCTTGCCCCAGCTTCCGGGACGTCACATCGCAGTCGCCCTTGCAGTTGGAGGAAGCTCTCGTCCTTCTGTCGGACACTTCTCCCGAAGACACGGTGCAGACAATGCTCTCGGTTCTCGAGAAGGCCCTTTCGATACAGCCGACTCCAACCTCCATTTCGGTGCCTGCTACACAGATACTACAAGCTCTCTTGGGCTCCTACCCTAGCCAAGTCTGGCACTTCCTGCGCGCCTCCGGCGTGCTGATACCATTGGCTGCATCTGGGTCCAGTGCTCCCAGCTGGGGGAGCAGACCATCCGCTGCCGCATCCAGGTTCTACCTCGCGCAAGACCGGAATCGTGGCTCGTACGAACAAACACTCGCCACGATTGACCTACTTAGCGCGCTGATTCGGCAAGCGCAGATCACCACACTAGTCGACACAGTAGCTCAGAGCGAACTGAAGAGCGATGTCCTTGTTCGCTCTTTCCGGTGGATCATCGACTCGGTCTGGACGAGCTTTGGCTCGTGGCGGTTCCTCGACGTCCGGCAAAAGTTTGCACTTGGCTCCGGCATCATTGGCCTCTTTCTGTCCATCCTCAGCGATGTCGACTGTGGTCGAGACGCCATATGTCAGGCGACCGCATCGTCAGCCAGAGTCGTGCTCCAGGCTCTGCTCGCCGAAGCCAACCCGACCAAACTCTCGCCACTTCTCACTTTCATCGCATCCGGCTTTGCGACCATGACGCAGCTGCATCGCGCAGGACAGCAGCTGGAAGCGGCCGCGTGCGAGCAGTGCACGATTGCCTCGCTGAGCGTCGTCACGCGTCTGCTCTCGCTGTCCCGGAGAGTTCTGCCAAACGAGCCTTCGCTACTGGAGAAGCTCCTCCTCTCGCACAGCAGCGACAAATCACTCCAGAACATGCTCTCCACATCGTCACAAGACGTCATTTCCCTCCTTTTCAAGTACATCCATGCCACTCCTGTCGCCGGGCTCGGAATCGGGTCAGCACGTCTGTTGTCCGAATTGTGTCGACTATCTGTTGACTGGGGACACGGGTCCGAGCGCCCATCCATCCTGGGTCACCTTGGCGGTGTCAAGGAGACGCAGAATCTCGTTCGATCTCTCATTGGCGTAGCTGGCGACCCTTTCGTCGATGCCAACCTACAGACGGCCGTCTGGACGCTCATGACGGACATTGTCGATAGCCAGCCAGGCTTGGCGGATGTCCTCATCTCGGGCCAGAAGACTCTTGTCCAGCTGCTCGACCCTAGTGCAAAAGCAGACGCCGCCGACAGCAACACGGGCGTGGCACTGGCCGTACAGGTTCTTCAAGGGTGGGAGGAGGCTTGGGAGGTCCAGCCCGAGCTGCTCTCTGCCGCTCTCACTTTCCTGAGCCGCGCTTGGGAAGGCTACATCGAATCAAACGTGCACCTGCACACCGTACGCAAAGATGGGAGCATCTGGTCGCAAATTGGTCGTCTGCTTGGCTGTGCCATTGCAGCACCTGCAGCTTTACGCCAGCTCGAGAGCGCCGAGATCGAGGCGGAAACGGCCACCGAGCTGCGTTTGGCAACGGAACGGTACTGCCACAAGAAGATGGCGAAAGCCGCTGCGCTCCGCCTCCTTGCCACAGACGCGCGCTATGCCGCCTCCACGACCGACCCTTCCGGCAGTATCGCTTTGGAGCTCAGCCTCAAAACGCTCTCGGAACAGGTCGCAGATGTTGAGGCATTCGCTACTGCAGTTATCGAGGCGACGAGCAGCACTTTCGATCCATCTCTGCACGACGATACCCGCAGCGCGTTCTCCGCGTCGTTCAAGAATCTCCAGCTGCAGGACTACCAACGGCCCCTGCTCCAGCTCGAGACGCCCACCCGAGCATTCGGCCCGAACTACTTCTACGACGTTTCGGCGCTACAAGCGCGATTCGAGGGGCTCGCGAGCGAGCTCGAGGGCGGGGCTGTCGACAACGCAGTCAAACGGGCGGAGCTGCTCAACTATAGCATGTCGATGCTTGAGGCCGACTCGAGGGCGCTGGCAGCGTGGTGCGAACTGCTTGAAGGCTCGCTCCCGCATATTCCCGAGAGTCAGACGGTCGGCGACTCGCTCTGGAGGGCGTGTCAAGAAGTGACGCAGCGGATAGCAGGTGACGATCGGATGGGCGAGATTGCCGAGGAGATGCACGGAGAGCGCCTCAGACTCGTCAAAACGATGATGGAGTACGCGACCAGGCGTACGGTTGCGGCCAGTCCCGACATCCTGTCGTCAATGGTCGAGACTGTGCGAAGCATCCTCACGAACGAGTATCTCAGCCCGCTCGAGTCTTTACGTCATCAGAAGTCAACATACCATCAGCCCGCCTTTCAGATCGCCTATCTTCTCTACGGAAGAATGTCGGCGGCTCTGGATGTCTCGACTACGACAAGCAAGGCAGGACTGCTTGCGGAGACGGAGACAACCCTCGGCGTCGCCTTTTCCGCGGTACAGATTTGCCTGCTATTGGCGGGAAGCAGCAGGGTGGATCCGAGCAGTCTGTCGGGAGGCATCCTCGAGGATTTCGCCTTGTGCACTTCCCTTGTCGAGCAAATCCTCTCTGCGACGGCCGTACCTCCACGCACGGCGGTCTGGGTCGCGTACTGCCGGGAGCTAGACCTCTTCCGAGGCCTGGTCGGCTTCATATCGTCGTCGCCACTGCGCGGCGGGCATGCTGCCATGCTATCCGATGCTCTCAACCTCGTCCTGGCGCTTTCGGCGGTTCCTAGTGTGGCTGAGAAGCTGGCCATCGAAGGGCTCGTCTCGGCCCTCAACAACAACGCCCTCACGTCGCTGCTAGAAGGTGGCAGCCTGCAGCTTGCGGCACCGCGCATGTCAGAAGTGGAGGCAGCGAGCGAAGACATGCAGATGCATCGGATCTGGTGCACTATGCAGGCCGTCATGACGCAGCTCGTGGTGCACTTAGGCAGCAGCGTGCCCTTCATGGAAACGGAAGTGGCGGCCTTCAGCAGGCTCTACTCGCAGCAATTGGTCCGCTGCTTCCGGTGGACGGCGAATGACCCCCTGACCATCCCGACAATGACCGAGATGCACCACACTGCTAGTCTTCTCAGCAGCGTTGTTGCTACACGGACATCGGTACAGGCACTGCAGCCATTGCTTCGGAAGCAGGTGAATGCGGCGCTGGCATTGCTTCAGCAACTCGTCTACCTCCTTCAACATCCGAACCTTCTCTCCACCCTTCTCGAGCCAATGACACCGGAAGAGAAGACATGGCTAGCAGGAGAAGACGACTCCGACGCGAACATCAGTCTTAATGACCTGCACAAGCGTCCCGTCGCTGCAAGCATCCTCCAGGAGGTCCTGAAGATCTCGCACATTATAATCGCGAGTCTAGTCACTTACTGCAGCTGCTTCACTGTCGTTGGCCGGGACTCGTTAGACTGGCCAAAGGACCGTGCTCTGGTGCCTCCGGTAAGTGTCAGCGTGGCCGTCTCATATTTGCATTGAAAAAGCTGAGCCGGCGAGTTCATCGAACAGACTGCCAACGTGTCGTTGGACGAGCCCGCTACGCTCGGCACGCTGTTCGACCTAGCGCGCTTCTGCACCGACGTTGCGCGATACTGCAATACCACTGCAGCAGCGAGTCCCGCAGCCTCCCGGTCACCGCCCTTGCCGGCTTACGCCGCGAGCCCCTTCGTCGAGCTAGCCAACATCACACTCGAAGGCACTCTGCTCCTGATGAGCACGCAGATTGCACTGACCGTGCAGCAGCAGGATGCGCAGGCCGCTGCCGTCGGGTACGAATCGAGGCAGGCGCAGAGGGCGCGCAGGGATCTGAAGGAGTTGGCAGGGGACCTGGTGGAGGAGTTTTTGGATAGGCCGAACCAGGCGGCGGAGAGCAGACTGCTCGAAGTGCTAAAGACTTTTGTGACGCGGTTGTAGGTGTTGTGCGAATAGGAGCCTAATCTCGTTTCACCGCAGCAAATCTCAAGCCAGGTCGAGCTGGAATCTGGCGTTGAAAGGTTCTCGACATTCAAGCAGCACTACCATGCTTCCACACCTGTTTCATAGCTACATCGTCAAGAAGGATAATGGGAACCAGTCCGGGATCAGTGCCTCTCGGCCCTCCGCGTCCGCAGCCACCAACGAAGCAATGTATTCGGCACTTTAGGTGCGGGCGATGTATTTTAGCTACCGGTCGAATGCTGTCCAACACACCGCCGGACTCACCATGCTCCAGCTCGTGACATGCCGTGTCCGGAGAAGCCCGCAAGAACGTACTGTCCCGGTATCTTCCTTCCCTGAACATGCACTGCCCCGACATACGGATTCCGACTTCGGGTGAAGCCCATAATGCCGCTCCACTCGAAGTCGATCTTGACGTCCGCAGGCGTCTTGTAGATGGCACCGAAGTTCTCTGGGAGGAAAGTACGAAGATATTCCGACACATTGGGCTGAAGAGTCGAGTCGTCCGCAATGTCAAGCTCGAATGGCTCTGGTGCGATGTTTCGGCCGCCGCCCATGATGACGTAGGGAATCGCAGCTTTACTTGTGCTCGTGCGCGCAGGGCGCTGGAAGAAGTAGTTGAAGCCTTCGTCGGCGGCTGTCAATGTGGGGAATCGGGTTCAGCGGGATGCAACCAAGTCATCCTGACGAGGTCGAGGGCGCGACTGACAAAAGCCAGTAGTCCAGAAGGGTGGGACCCCTTCTTGTGCAGGCCGCACAGCTACAACCTGTCCACGGCAAGGCACCACTTTCTGTCGCCCGGTGGCAAACTCCGGCAGCAAATGCGAGACGTAGCCATTCGTAGCGTGAACGACCTGCTTGGCGCGGATCTCCCCTCTGCTTGTGGACAACAGCCACGGATCGGCCGAGGTAGAGGCCGAGGCTGCCTTGGTGACGTTGTTGACAGGGGTGTGGGTGAACAGCTGGACATCTATGCCAATCTCGGCCGCTTGCTCGCAGGCCAGGTTGAACATCTTGGTGATGAGTTTGAGCGGATATAGGTTGTTACCAGGGATGCGCAGGCCCGAGATACCCTTGCCCGAATGGATGAGGCGGGCGCATTCTTGTTCGTCGAGGAATCTGAAGTCTTGCGTGTCGACGCCCGCTTGTCTCGCGGCTGCCAGTTGCTCTTCGAGCGCCGTACGCTCAGCGTGCGAGTTGATCAGATGTATGTTGCCGCCTCGCACCAGATCGACGGCGTCAGCCCATCCGCGTTTCTCCACGAGCGCCAGGATGGCCTCCACCGCTCGACGTTCGAGGGCGACATGCTTCTTGGCTTCAGCGACTCCGAACGCGTTTGCGAGCGTCTTGAACTCGACTGGATTATAGGCCGTACAGTGTCCTGTTGGGAGGCTTCTAGTCAGTCTTATGCTCAGAACCCGCAGGCGCTCGCACATACCTCCGTTGCGTGCACTAGCCCCGCTGGAGAACTGCCGTGCCTCGAGCAAGACGATACGCGTCACGGCGCGATTTGTCCGCCGGAACTCTTGAATGAGATGGAATAGCGTCGAGACGCCCGAGATGCCTGTCCCAATGATGGCAATGTCGACGGTTGGTGCTGGGAGCGGGGCATCTCGGCCATGATCCGCCAGAGGGTTACAGTCGTCGCTGGAGTTCAGCCAGAACGAGCGCGTCGGGTTTCGTACGGGCAGAGTGGTCGGCTGAGGATTCGCGGGGAAGTAGCTGTCAACCTCTTGTAGCATATGCAGCGCAGGCACCTCCATGTTTGTTCGATGTTGGCGTGGCGAGAGGGCAAGCCTGGGACAGCAAGACACCGCGTCTAGACGGGACATACGGGCAAGGGCACCCGCACAGACGCAGACAGATCTGGCCAAGACAGTGAACAGGCTTGGACGGAACCATCATTCCATTGCAAGGCTCGCTTCGTGGCGGTAGACTGCGGGTACAACAGATTTGGCGGTCCTCCGCGTGCAAGGCAATGAACGAGTGATGTGCGCATTCGCACTAGCTGCCCGACTACACGCTCCTGTGTACGAGCTGATGTTTGATATTTTTTGCTTCTCCGCAATTACGGAGGCGTCGCTGGTGGGCACGATGTGAATGGAGCTCAGGCCAGCCCGAGCGCTTTGATGAGGCTCTGACGAAGACCGAACTTCTTGATGGTTGTGAGAGACAGACTCTTCTCATGATCCTGGAACGTGCATATCATAAGCAGCGGGAGAGCCAGAATGACAAGCGTCAATTTGACGCCTTCGTTGTCGTACGGCAAAAAGGGGCAAGACTTACCGAGTAGACGCTCGCCAGGAAGCCGTCAAGATCTGCCTGGCTGAGTATCATTCCTCGCAGACCTTCGAAGTCCTCATTTGTGCTAATGCCGGAGGCCTCAAGGATGGTAGCGTAGGGGACGACCGGTGCGGGCAAGGTGGAGGCAAGGTCGCTGATGACGGCCTTCGGAGCCTTCAGGGCCGCTTTCGCCATCGAAAGAGACTGTCCACCAGAGATTTGCTGCGAGGTGCTGAAAAGGGCGTCACCGTCCGGACTCTGCTTCTTCACGCGGAAAGGCGAAGGAAGCGAGGCGATAACGACCGCCTTCTCGGCTTCCTTAACCGGCGTGGCGGCTCGCAGCATGGTGTTGTAGCCGAAGAAGCTCTCCTCAATGTCGAGGTCTTGGTCGCTATCGTCTTCGTCGTCATCATCGGGCCCGTATGTCAGGTCCATCTGGCGAGTTGATGCACCCGCTCCTTGCTGTGCAAGCTTTAAAGACATACTAGTGGGGAGTGGCGCAGCCGAGGTTGACGGGTCGATGGATGGAGTGAGTTCGCTTGCAGGCGCCAGATATCCTTGCTCCGCCCTTCCTGCAACAACGCCTGGCCCGGTGCGAGTACGCTTCTTCTTGGGCTTTCCTGTCCTCCAATGTATCTTCTTCAGCTCTCCCGCCTCCTCCAGCTTCGCGCAGAATCTCTTATCGACCTCTTGAATGGCTAGAAGGAAGAGCTCGAGGTCGGCACCGCTAAGGGCCGAGCAGAAGCCGCCGCGGAAGTGTCGCCACTGAAGGCGATAAGCTACAGAGGGTGAAATGGAAATGAGATGGAAGCAGAGACGGCAATATAGGCCGAACTCATGAGGCTGACGATCGCAAGAGTCGCTGTTGCGTGAAAGGAAGAGCAAGAAGATGAGCGTTGTCCCGATAGCAAACGGCGCCGCAACGGTCTTGGTATCCGGGTCATGTACTCACAGGCAGCCGGAATGGTCAGCGTTGTCGTCAGCGATATCGTCGAGGTCGATGTAGTAGCCTCTCAGCCTGGAAGCGCTGAGTGATATACGAGCAGTCAGAGCAGTGTCGGGCTGGGCACCTCCCCTGAGCTCTCGCAAGGTTTCGGATAGCAGCTTCAGTGGCTCGTCTGTATAGATCATCGGGCTTCCAATGCCGCCGGTGCGATTCGAGATGCGAGCTATCTGGCCCGCGAGTGGGTCCAGACTTGTTGGAGGCTGACTGGAGGTCATCAGGGACTGCGGGACCTGCCAGCTCTGCCAGCTCTGCGAGGCGGAGGCGGAGGTGGATGCCACGGGGCCCGCGACGCAACTGTCATCGCTGTCTTCGGAGCTACCGGAAGACTCGCTTTCCGAGTCCGAATCGTAGTCGCTGCCGTCGTCATCGCCACCTGCATGGTGCGCTCGCGCTCGCTTTGGAGTCTTGCTCTGCTCCGCTCTGAAAGGCGCAAGAGCCGTGCTCAGTCTGACTGCTGGGGACCTCCAAGCGGGAAAAGCCGAAAGTACACACTCCTGATGCTTTCGCGCAGCCCGCTCATGCTCTAGCTCCTGGGTGGTCGTTGGATCCACTTCTCGCAGCGCGGTGACGAAAGTCTCGAGGTCGGGCCCAGTCAGGGCGGGACAGCCCCCGCCGGTGAAGTGAGCCGCGTAGTCCAGGACACGGAATGTCTTGTCGCCGGGGATCCTGTTCTCGCAGAAACGGCAGTAGTAGCCTTCGTCATGGACGCCAGCCTTGAAGCGGAATGATCTGTGGGGATGGCGAATGCGAAGCCGGTCAAGGAACCTTCAAGGCCGACGAAATAGCGAAATCCGGCTCACAGCCTCTCCACCACCGAGCTGTACATCTCCCTTCCGCCATACTGGACAAAGTAACTCCGAGTGTAGCGCGAGCGGGGCGTGATGAGGGGAGCGAGAGCGTTCTTGGGCGGGACGCCTGCTCGGAGCTGTCTGAGGGCTGGCAACACGATGCATCAGTCACGGTTAGGCGACACAATGCGCACCAGGAGCAGACGCACTCGTTGCGAATGGCTTGAACGGTGCCTTCTCTCCGCCGACAGAGTAGGCCAGCTGACCCTCGAAGCGGTCTTCGCCCTGGACAGGCCGTTTCTTCTTCTTCCTCTTTCCGCTGGACGTGGATGCAGCCTGCGTCTTCCTCGACGTTGACTGGGCTGAGGATGGTGTCGGAGTCTTACTGATGCTTGTGCTCATGCCTGTACCGTTGGTGCTGCTGCCGTTGCCATGCTGGCGACTGGGTCCTCCCCCACCGCCACTCGAAAACGCGCCCCTGCCCTGGGGTCGCGTCGCCCAAGGCCAGCTCATGGCGAAGCGATCTTAGCGATCTTACGGCAACGCGTTGAGCTACGTACGAGCGTACTTAGGTGTGTGCAGATGGTGCGAACAAAACAACACACCGCACAACGGGTCGCCCCAGAAATTTCGACGGAGACGGAGAATGTGCGGACAGGGGTGCCAAACAGATGACATGCCCCGCAATTGCGCGCGACATCCCAAAGCACTATAGTACAGAGCGGTCAGCAACAGCCGAGCACCTCATCTGTTCGTGACATATGTATGGTCATTCTCAGCGAAGGAGCGCGTTACAGTAGTGCACAGCTGCGTTCAGACGGATTATCCGCAACATGACAGGAGAGCTTGCACGAATATCTGCTTTGCTATCCCCCGCAACAGAAGGCGAATAGGCACAATGGAGTGACCTTGCGATCCCTGACGTCGAGGGGCTGAACTCTTTGGCGAGGTCATCGTCGCTTGAGGAGATTCTTGAGAGCCATGCGTAGATCGATCCTCTCGTAGGGATCGAGATCCTGAAGCAGCAAACAGCATAAGTCCGTGCAGACACCGGAGGAATCCGCATCAGCGAGTGCAATTGACAAGGCGAGCGTCCAGCTTGAATCACGTACGTGACGGTGGACTTCATCGAAGTTGTCGATCCACTCTTGATCCGTGCACTTGGCTCGGACGACGTCTTTCGACATGTTCAGCTTATCGAGGCTGGCTTGAACGGAAGCCAAAGGATCGTATTCTACTTGTGCGGCTGGCTGGTTTGCTGGTGCCCCGCCTTCCAGGGCAGGTCTGATCGTACCGTTGCTAGAGGGTGTGCTGCTGGCAACCGAACCCTTGCGGACTGCGGTTCTGCCGGCTCCGCTCGAAAGTGCACCGCTCGGGCCCTGAGCGGAGCCACCACGTTGATCTGAGTCCTCTCGCTTGCGCTTCTTGCCGGTTGTGGCCGAGAGCTTTCCGTCCGCTGGCGATCCCGACATCTCGACATCCTCGGACAAGTCTCGCTGGGTAGACGCGGCTCGCCCGACCGACAACGAGGGGATGGAGTCGTCCGATTCGGAACCCTCTAATGCGCATCCCGGGTTCCGATTTGCGGGCCTTGCGACATTGCTAGATGTGGCCGTAATCTCATTCTGCCTCTCCGAATGCGTGCCAGACTTGGCTGCCCCGGACGATTCACCAACGTTCTCTGAGCTCGTCTCCCTGCGACAAGAAGGGGACTGAGGGCTGCCGCTCGGATTGAAGAAGTGGGCATCGACTTCCTTGATGGTTTCGACCAGGATGACCACGTCGGCTCTCGGCAGGACCGGGCACCTGTAGTCGCTGATATGCTCAAAGAAGCGAGAAAAGTGGAAGGTCCACTTCGTGCTGTAGCGAGTCTGGCAGAAGCGGCAGTACCATCCGCAAGGATGAGGCTGCCCGTCGCACGAGTTGCTACGAATCGAGCGGAAACATCGACTGCAGGTCAGTCTTTCTCCGGTACGCTTTGGAATTCCGCGCCAAGCCAGCTTACTTACATGCAGCAAACGTGGGACTTGTACTTCTCATGCGGTCCGACGCGATCATGGTCGATGGTGTATGACTGCAAGTAGGACCAGTCGTCACCGAACTTCTCGCACAGGGCTTCTCTGGTAGGCTTGCCTGCTGCCAATTCCGCTTTCGTCTGATCCCAGGCCTTCACTGCCTGTAGCTCCCACAATCGCACATCCCTGCTGCTATCTGGTCTCCAGATGAGAGCTTTCTGCCCTAACAGGAGGTTGTTGCGAGCGGGAGTGGCGTGGTATGCCCGTCGAAGAGCTGGGTCCCTGAGCGCATCGGGTACAGACTCGTCTTCGCTCTCGTCGCATGAATCTTCCTCCGAGTCATCGGCCTTGTCTTTCTGCCGGCGGAATCCCTGCCAGCTGCAGTCCTGCCGGCTGTAGTCCTGACGGCTGCGGTCCTGACGGCTGCGGCTGCTGCTCTGCCCTCCGGGGTACCCAAGTCTGCACGCGCAGGATAGCTGCAGAGCGCGGACGGAGTGACAAGTCAGCTCGAAGCGGAGATCATCGGGTCATCTTGGAGTGATGTCTCACCGCCCTGCAAAGTCCGCTTTCCTGATGGCCTGGATGAAGACGTTGAGGTCATCCCCGCGCAGACCAGGACACGCTTCCCTCCAGAAATGGGCGTAGGCACTATCCTTATTGAAAGCAGCGATAGCTCGTACCCTGCCGTTGCAGAAGCGACACCAGGTTCCTTTCTCGTTCCACTTGTGACTGTGGTGGGGTGCTCTGTCGTACAGAGGGGACCTAGTATGCTCAGCGCCCGCCTTGTTCCGAACGACAGGCACGCACGCTCACAGGGGCTCCATCTTCGTTTTACCATAGGTATGCACGACGCCCACGCATACAAAGTAGCTTCTGAGGTAGGTGGATGCCGACGTTGTTCGTGGAGCCAAAGCATCCGTTGGAGCTAAGTTCGGGTCAGCGAGCTGTCGCCGAGTTTCGCTCCACTGCTTGAACGGGACCTCTTCCTGCTTGTCCGAGTATGCGAGCTGACCGTCGAATATGTCGGGGACCCGGCCGTGTCTGGTCTGCATCTTTCGCTTTGGACGAAGGGAGGAGTGGCGGAGGGGCTTCGACCACGCCAGAAGCGGATGTTCCACGACGCTTCGTAAGGGGCTCTCACGAGCGAGCGGAGGGTAGGAGCTGACGGGAGGCAGAACACACTCTGCTTCGCCTTGCGTAGACTGTAGCGGAAGGGAGGCGAAGGGTCCCAGATCTGATATAATGGGGGTCGTGTAGTGAGATGCAGAGAAACGAGATAGTAGAAGAGAAGGAGAGACTGGGAAGCGAGAGCGAGGAGGGACCCGATCGCACTAAAGTTGCCTCTGCTCCTGTAGCCCCAGAAAGAGAAGAAGCGGAAGAATGGGTCAGAAGACGACGGAGCGAAAAAGGTTTAGCGGGTAACGCGGTACGCTCCGCAGAGCCGACTTTGCATGCTTCGCGCTTCTGCTGTCTTCTCGTTGCAGGGTCATGTACGTACACGCTTCGACAACGTCAGTCCACCCCTTTCAGACTACTACCCCTGCGTAGCGCACTTCTCCTTCACCGCGGTTGCCGCCCGTTCTAGTTGTCCTGCAAAGTCTGCCAACCACTTGATATCGTCCGAGTCGGGTTCAGAAGCGGGCGTCCCTATCTTTACCCCGAGCACGGACAGCCCGCTCAAGCCGTCCGTCAGATCGTCCACCCCGGATCTCCCGCCCAGCAGGAGTGACACGAGCTCCTGCGCCTTCTCCGCGTAGCTTTCCGTCATGAGCTCTACCTCGGCCGGATCGATTTCCGGAGTGAGCTGGCACACGAGCTCGTCCTGCGCTGCGAGTAGGTCCTGCGCGATGCTGTTGAGTGCCGCGAGTGGGAGGCCAGGGCGGGCAGCGATGACAGCAGGGACGCGTTTCATGAGGGACTGCCCAAGCATTAAGAGGGCGTGCGCAGCTTGTATCGTCTCGTACTCGACCTTGTTGATCGGGCTGCTGTCGTTGCCATCGTCGCCCCAGAGATCGTCCTCCAGCTGGCCGGCGAGCGAGTGCGCCCGGTCTACATCGTCGTAGTATTCACCCTGGTGCGCTCCTCCTTCCTCTCCGGCACTGTCCTCGTCCTCCGCCTCCTCGTCGTCAAAAGTACCCAGTGTCCGATGCCGGACCTCGCCCCTGTCGTCCACCGATCCCCTCGCGAGCAGGGTGTCTACCTCGTCCATCGAGTCCTCGGCCGTCTCGAGCACGTCCTTCCACGCGCGCTCAAACGCCTCCTCCTCTGTTCGCGGAAACTTTGTGGTCCACTCGACCATCTTCCAGACGACGGACGTGCAGTTCAGGATCTGCTGGCGGTCCTGCGGGCGGATCTTGCCCTTGTTCTGCACGAGGCGGGCGTCCGTGTACGACATCAGGCACTCGGAGATCATCGATTCCAGCGCGTCAAAGACGGAGGTGACGGCGTTGCGGTACTGCTGGCCCAGGAGCGGCTCGGCGGGTCTCTTCGCGCTCGAGGATGCGGCTGGAGGCTGGCGCAGGACGCCCAGGCAGTAGAGAGTCTTGCCGCATGTCGTCTGCAGCTTGCCGCAAGTGGCCGTGACGGCGTCCCAGGACTCGCTCGGGGGTGCCAGAGCCAGCGAGAGGGCCGTCACCTCGCTCGAAAGCTGGGCGAACAACGTATGCATGTCGAGGAGGGCGCCGCTCGCGTCCTTACTAGAAGGTCTGCTGGCAACCAGGTCGGACGAAACGGCGGGGAGAGAGGCGCTCGTCTGCGAGAGCATCTCGGAGAACTCGTACAAGCTCCGCAGTGCGGGTTCTGTTGTTCCATGCGAATTGCTTCAGCCCAGCCCACAGGCGCTGCAATAGCGGTGGGTGAGCAGGAGAGGCTCACACCTTTTCCCTTTGCCGCTGCAGGCGACATGGCCGTGGCTGCAGCTGAGCTCGACGAAGAAGCAGAAGCAGAAGCAGATGCTTTCGCTCTTGCTCTTGCCTTTGCCGCTTTCGCCTGAGCTCCTCGAGGCATGCTTGCGGTTGGGAAATGTGGATGCGTGAGAGCGAAGTGGTCGCAGCATTGGATCTCAGCAGGCGGGCCGGCGAGGCGCTGGAAGATGCAACAGGTAACAGGTAACAGGCAACAGGCAGATGGGTCATCAGAGGAATGAAGGGCACACCCGCATCGCAAGTATGAAGCACACGCTCTCCCCGCCCTACCCGCTGTCGTTGTCACTGCCACCCTTGCTTTCCTCCCTGGCTCACCACGTCACACCGGGTGGGGGCGCGCAAGACGCTGATCTTCCTCCCCTGTCCCCTTCGACCTGCTCCAACACCGTATCCAGAACAACCTCGCAGCCAACGGTGAGTACATCGACAGTCTGCCCCTGCGCTCAGTCCATTGGAACTCACTCGCGCTTCCTGTCCTCCCCACGCCAGATGCGATTCACCACCTCGTTCCTGGTCATCGCGACCTCGTGCATCTCTGCAGTCTATGCCGGGCTCGAGGACGTAAAGACGGGCAAGCACTTGACTGCACAGACGTTCGACAGCGCCATCAAGGGCAAAGCATCCCTCGTCGCCTTCTACGCGCCTTGGTGAGTTCTCGAGAGTATCGGCCTGCGATGCACCGGCAGTCCTGGCCGGCGGCGGCATGAGGGCTGGACAGGCGCAGGGATAGGCACAGGGACATGGCGAGGGGGAAACGGACCGCACAGGACTGACACCCTCCAACATTCATTCTGCCCGTCTCTCCATCGCGGTCCAGGTGCGGCCACTGCAGTGAGTCTCTTCCCGCCGCCCAGTCTGACATCACCGATGACCAACCGCTTCGGGTCCGCAAAGGCTGACAGCTTGCTCGCGCAGAATCCCTCGAGCCAACATGGGAGAAGCTTGCTCAGGATTTCAAGGACGAGGAGGGTGTCCTCATCGCCCAGGTCGACGCTGACAATGCCGACAACCGTCCCGTGGCCTCGCGATTCGGCGTAAAGGGCTACCCAACGCTGAAGGTGCGGCCCGTTTCCGCTTGGACGGCAGCCAAGGAACACAGACTGATAGGATGCATTTATTGCCCCTCAGTTCTTCCCCGCTGACGGATCCGCACCCCTCGACTACCAGTCAGCCAGGACTGAGGAGGCTTTCATCGAGTACATCAACAACCACGCCGGGACCCACCGAACCGCCGGCGGTCTCCTCAACCAGCTCGTGCGCAGTCTCCGCTCTCTGTCGTCGAGTAGCAGACCTAGACTGACGCATTTGCGAATGCACGCCAGGCCGGCCGTGTCCCGTCCCTTGATGCCCTCGCCGCCAGCTTCCTGGCAACTTCGACCGATGCCCGTGACTCGATCCTATCGCAGGCTCGCGAGCTCGCCGCCTCCCTCACGCCATCCAAGTCTGCCAGCTCTGCGGCATCGGAAGCCTCGAGCGCGGGCGCGTCGTACTACCTGCGCGTCATGGAGAAGCTCAACACGAATGTCGAGTGGGCCCAGACCGAGCTTGCGCGCTTGCAGAAGCTCAGCAGCAAGCGAGGCACCATGGCAGGCAAGCAGCTCGACGACCTCCAGATGCGCCAGAACATCCTCGCAGCCTTTACGGCGGCCAGAGCCAGCGCAAGCAGCATTGTCTCCGAGGCGAGCGCGTCGGTAGACTCGGCCACGTCTCGCGTCGCGGCCGCAGTGACTGGCAGCGCTTCTTCCGCGTCCAGCCTTTCTGGCTCGGCCGCCTCTGCTGCCTCTGGCGTCTCCGGCTCAGCCGCCTCCGCTGCGTCTGGCGTCTCCGCCTCTGTCGCTTCGGCCGCGTCAGCCGTATCTGGCTCGGTCGTCTCCGCGGCCTCCGCCGTGTCCGGCGCTGCCCAGTCCGCAGGCAACGCCGCTGCCGCTTCTGGCTCGAGCGCGTACGCTGCCGCCGGAAGCGCTGCATCTTCGGTCACTGCGAGCGCTGGCAAGTCGGCCTCGTCCGCCAGCAAGGTCGCCGCCGCGTCCGCATCGTCCGCTTCCAAGATCGCAGCTGCGTCCGCGTCGTCGGCGTCCAAGCTCGCGTCGGCCTCGGCTTCCTCCGCGTCCAAGGCCGCCAGCAAGTCGGCCTCGTCCGCCTCGAATGCCGGATACAGCGCCGCGTCGTCTGCATCTGGGGCTGCGGCTGACTACGTCGACCAGGCGTACGCAGCCGCCTCGGGTGCAAGCGCTAGCGTCAGCAGCGCTGCGTCCGGCGCCAGCAAGAGCGCAGTCAGCGCCGCCAGCCAGGCCTCCGCTAGCGTCGACTCGGCCACGTCCGAGGGATACGCGTCGGCCACGAGCATCGCCAGCAAGGTCAGCAGCGCGGCCGCGAGCGTCACCCAGCGCATTGCCGACGAGCTCTAGATTCAAGCAAAGCGACCGCGGACCGTCGCGCAGATTGCGGAGCACCAGCTAGATAGCCTTTAGCAGGAGCAGGAGAGAAGGTCGGCTGAGACCAGTGATGTGGTAGCGAAAAAGACGGAGCGATGACATATACGTAGAGAGACCGTGCAATATGAGAGAGACTGCCCGATATGGGACGTGTTGGACCGTGCTCGCGTTGCATCACATTTTAAGCTCGGCCTCAACTGGTGGGCCGTGCGAAAAGATCGCATCGTGTCCGGCCTAGTCCTCCTCCATGTCTTGATCGCTCCCGCCTTCGAGACTACGGTCTGACCCGGCTTGATCGAGAGTCTCATCCTGCAGCAAGCCGTCATCGGGCTCATCCGGCTCTTGTTCCTCCTCCTCGTCGTCATCTTCGCCGCCCGCTTCAGGCTCATCCTCGTCTTCTTCTTCGTCGACGGGCGATTCCTCCCCTTCGTCTGCCACATCCGCATCTGCCTCGTCCTCGCCGTCCAGATCGTTTCGGAGCAGCGTCGCCCCAGCTTCCGCCTCATCGGCATCATCCGCCTCTCCGCCTTCGACGGCGGGCAGCGCGCGTGCTTTGCCCTTGTTGAGCACGACGGCAACCTCTGGCGCGCTCTCGCCGGCTGCTCCGGCGACGGCTCTCGCTGCAGAGCTTGCTGTCGTGCCCGGTCGCGCGTCCGGGGACAGTGCCATGGGGTGTTCGGGCGTGTCAGCAGGGTACGGCAAGGGCTTTCCGGCTTTCTTGGCTTTTGCATTGGCGCGGTAGGCTGTCCGTGAGCAGGTTGGGCGTGGCACGCATGCAGGCCGTCAGCGGCGTGCATGTCGGATGCTATAGTATTGCCCTCTGCCCCGGCAAGGGCCAGGGAGAAGAGAGAAGATAGACGCACCCCGGAGATGCCTCTTGAGATCCTTGCGTATCCGCTCCGTGTCGCCCTCGCCCCAGTCGAGCGCGTCGAGCGCATCGAGGACATCCTCAGCCGTGACGGTCTTGACTCCTCGCTCGAGTGCAGACTCGTGTGCGCTGGGGTTGCATCGATAGAGGGCAAAGAGTCAGCGCATGGCGCCTCTGGATGCGGTGGAGACGCGAGATGGAGGCACGCACAGGGTCGCGAGATAGCTGATGAACACGCTGCTTGCGCGCGTGATGGCAGGCGCAATCTCCTTCTCTGCGCGCGTATGGTCGGTGGATGCCCAATGTCAGCGGCGGGCCGCATCCATCGATGTCGACGCGTCCTTCCCGTCTCGAGCACCTCGAGCTCGCGACTCACGCATCTTTACCGTGGGTGGGAGCTGTCGATGCGGTAGTACCGGCATAGCATCAATATCAGAGCAGGTGTGCAGAAGTCAGAATCAGCTCAGGGGACGGGGATGCATCGAGTATGGCCAGTTCTTGGTCATGAGGAGCGAGGACGCACCGATGCTTTTGCGAGCTTGAGGACTGCATAGAGCACGAATGATCAGTCGGGGGATGCAGCTTGGCCCAGATGGCGAACGTGTGCAATGCGCACCTTTGCTCCTGGGCAGCTCGTATGCTGCAATACCGTTTGGTCCGGTGCTCGTGTCGAGGAGGTCGACATCAACGTCGATGGAGTCGAGGGCGGAGGTGCCCATGGCAGGAGCAGCAGCAGCAGATGACATTGCGGAGTGGTGTATGTGTGCAGCTGACTGTCCTTGGAACGAGATTGTGTCGAGGGAAAGTGCAGTATGCGACCATCATGCATCATCCAGGACCGCGGCGCGTCTCTCTCTCCCCGTCTCGTCCTTCGCATCTGGTCTCGAGCCACAGCTCATGCATTCCAGCTGGGACACATAGCGGCGGCAGCGATACCGGGACTGGCACTCTATTCTGTCGATCCCGGCAGCATCTGTTCATTCAGCCAATACATAGAGCCTTCCAACATCTGGAGCTTCTCACACCCTGGGAGCTCGCTCCCCGTGGCCCCGTTAACGACCGCAATGCCGAACATGACGGCCAACGACATGCTCCAGCATTCACCCCTCGTCCTCTACCTCATCGCCGTCACCGCCCTCTCCATCCACCTCCTGCCCCGTCCAGCTCCCTATTCAGCCCGCTCCGTCCTCTTCCTGCTCCTCGCGTTCGTCTCGCTCCTCCTCACATGGACGCACATGATCCGCTTCCTCTTCCGCTCGTACGCGGACGCCCTTCTCGGCGCGGGGAGCAGCCCGGCATACACGACCACAGTATGGCTGCAGGAGACGAGCCTCTTCGACCAGGCATGGCGATACGTCTGCGCAACCCCGGAGCGGTGGTCGATATCGGCGCAGCTCTGTACATTCACGACTGGCCTGTGGACTGTATTTCTCTTCGCTGAGGGTGCGTTCCGGCACCCAATCGTCTCGTCACTAAGCGCTCTGTGCTGATCCAGTATGCATGGACGGTATCGATAGCCTCCCGCCGCCCAGATCTCCGGGACAGCGCCTGGCAGTACATGGTCCTCGGCCAGATCGTCGCCATCTCCTTTGCGTCCTCGCTCTTTCTCGCTCTACTCTCTCTGCCGGCTGTCACCTTCGCAAACAAGGCCCGTCCAGGCTCTGTACGCATCGCAGGTCACACAGCCTCGGGTCCGACCCGTCTACTCGAAGGAAGCATCCTGCTCGCTTTCCTCACCATCGCGCTGGTGCCCAGCACTCTGAGCGGCACGGGCGCGTACGGCCTGCCGTTCCTGCCCAACCTCCTCGCGATGCACGCAGTCATCCTCCTGCCGCTCGTGCAGGTCGCGCGGCGCCCGTCAGACAGCACGAACGAGGACCGGATGCAGACGCACGCTTCGCATCGCCTGCGCCATTCCCGCTTTCCGAGCATGTCCTCCGCGCTCGCAGGCAAGCACGACTCCCCCGCATCCTTCAAGCCGCTCTACCTCGCCGTCGCGGGCCTCTCGCTCGCCCTGCAGGCCAAGCACTCGCTGGCCCTGCTCGCGCACCCGCGCTTCTCGCTGCGCTGGCTCGCGGAGACA
Source organism: Symmetrospora coprosmae (assembly GCA_008802785.1). NCBI lineage: Eukaryota > Fungi > Basidiomycota > Cystobasidiomycetes > Symmetrosporaceae > Symmetrospora > Symmetrospora coprosmae. The sequence continues at coordinate 20,945 of VUYT01000028.1, read as the reverse complement.
CTCCAGGAGACGGTGCAGAGCTACCCGGCGCAGAGCAGCATCTCGTGGGATGTCATCTGCACGAACGCCATCTGGCAGACTTGGGCTGCGCTAGAGATATGGGCGTTCTGGCGTGGAGGCAGAATATCGGGAAGGAAGGCGCTCGCAGCGGTTACCGCCGTCGGCCTCACGCCCACGCTGGGCAGCGCTGCGAGCATCGGTCTCGTCTTGGCGTGGAGGGAGGACTGGTTGCAGGCAGAGACAGGGCACATCAAGGCCGACTGAAGATCCTCGGGCGCAGTCCCAGTATGCTGCGTCGTGGCAGCGCTGGCAGGAGCTTCACAGGTCCGGCAGGTCGAGCCGTCTTGCCCAGCGGCAACTCCGAGGCGTTGACCTGCGAGCCGCGCATGCTGAGCTCGGTAGATAGGCTAAGGACGCCCATCACGCCGCTCCTGCACCATTCACCATCACGCGAGCTCCGGCTTTTCGAGCATCAGGCAGACTACAGGTGTAGAATCGCTCAAAAGAAGTATGTCACCTCCTCCACCCGGGCGGAAGAATAGGCGCACAGGCGGAGTGGACGGCGCTGCGAGCGGACTGTCAGTCAGACGTGCGATGTAGACGAGAGCAGAACCTTCTGTCAGCGGGCAAAAGATGGGCCGAAATGGGCGGTAAGCTGCCCAACAGCCAAAGTGCGAGTGTCCGTGTAGACTGGGAGGTATGGGTGCCGCACCAGAAGGTCGGCGAGGCAAAGGAACCGCAAGGCCAATTCTAATTGTGCCTGAGCAGGAGATGTGCTCACCTCGAGGTATGTTGACAGTGACGTCACTGACCGCTTCGTACCGCCCTGCCCGCCCTGCTCGTCCTTCTCCGTCGACTTCTCCGCTCTTCCTCCGCGCTGTCCGAGCTAATCCAGGCGTGAGGTCTGTGCGTTCGTTGCGGAACCCTGTGCCTCCCTCCATCTTGGACTCACCTCTCTCCTCTGCTCCAATTCTTTCCGCAGGTCGAACTTCTGTCGAGCATCTCCAGCGTCAGTACAACATAGCCCCTCTCCATCACTGCGTCATCACGCTATTCTTTCCTCACCTTTGCTCAGACATAGGCTGCGCGCCCCTTCCATCATCGTTTACCGCTCTCACCTCTTTCCCGAATCCACCCTGCGCCGAAGATCGAGTCTATAGAGCAATGGCCAACTCCCACACGGCATCCCAGTCTAAACCCAATGCTGATCTCCTGGCAGGCCAACTAGCCTATTCAGCCCACGGGGACGTGATTCCCTTCAAGCTATGGAGCACCACAAGGCTACAGCTACAGAATGGCGAAGCGGCTGTGAAGGCCTTGGCACCACCGATCTATGACTTCTCGAGGCCGTTGCGGAGCTACGTTGTAAAGACCGGAGCAGCGTATAAGAAGGGCTCACGCATGGAAAAGCTGTACGTGCTCCGTCAAGGCCTTCGTAACAAGGGCTACAGAGGGAGAACTCTACGAGCGGGCGCATAGTACTGCTTGTGTCGACGGTAGATCTGATGGCGTGGTCTACACGCAGGTCTGTCAGCACGGCGAGCAAAGGCTACCAGTGCCGCTTCTGCAGCAAGACAGCCTACAGGGATGACACCATTCACGCGCATGTGGCCTTCCGCCACTTCAAGCTCGGAAAGTGTGAGAAACTGCACGGTGCCGATCTGGCGCTCTTCATCAAAGCTATCGAGGAGGCTGACGCCGCTCACTAGTAAGTCATGCGGATCTCGATAGCCGCAGTGATCGAAAGGGTGCTGATTGGACGCATTCCGTCTGTCCGTGCAGTGCGCCCAGTAGAGGTCGGCCTCAGCCTAAGGCAAAGAAGGCCAACAGCCAGGGCGATGGTAGCGCAGACAGTACCGACAGCGGCAAAAGCAGCCAGGATGAGGAGGATAATAGCGAGGGCGGACAAGGCCCCGTCACGAAGAAGAAGCCGACAAGCGCACTCAGCGGGCACCCGCTGCGCGCCTCCGAGTCTCCCTTGACCGCGCAAGACACCTCGAGCGATTCGGAAGACTCGGACATCGAGTTCGTCAGCGGGCCAGAAGCGGGAGCGCGGCTTCCGAAAGCTGAACCCAAGACCTCGTCAAAGCCGACGGTCAAGCGAGAGAGCCCAGAGGCAGATCAGTCGAGAGGTCTGCCTCGGCCCCTCGTCGATGCTTCTCTAGAAGCGGGCGTCTTTGGCAGGAAGCGCAAGTGGTCTGCGTCAGAGTCATCCGAGCGGACGCTTCCGGGAGATTCTGGCGGCCCCCGCAGCAAGAGAGCCAGCGGGGAAGGCTGCAGCACCTCGAAGACACACCGAGCCGCCGAGCCCACCGCTCCTGCCTCAGATGTATCTGGCCACGCCTCCACTGCCGCTGTCCAGAGCTTGGTTTCGTGCCAGGCTACCCTTGATAAGCTGGGTGTGTCGCAGGAGACGGTTCTTGCAAACTACAAGGAATGCGGATTGGGTGTCTGCCTGCCACGACGACGCAGTAAGTTTATCTCTCCCAGGATCACCTGGCAGGCCACCTCCCGCTGATCTCGGCCCTGCATCCTTGTCCCTCACGCTGCACACCATCAGAGGGAAGCGGGCATCCCTGGTGAAGGCAGGATAAATCTGCGCAAGGCCTTCAAGATCCTGCTGCGTCAATGAAGACCGCATCGAGCGCTCTGACGATGCCCAAGCCTTGTCCGTTCGGCTTCCCTTTCGATGATCCCCGCCTTACTCCTCTCGATTCACGCTCAAATGCAAGATGCTTACACGCCGCCTTCTCTGACAGTTGTTCAGTCGTCGGTACACCAAGGCAGCGCGAAAAGTCCGTTGCCCAGAATCGCTCCTGTCTCTGCCGCTGTCCGCATGTACGAGCTCAAGCCCCCGTTCCCGCCGATGTGTGCTTTGTAAAGTTACCAACTCGCGGCATTCTTGCTGTCCAATTCACTTGGTCAGCCATGCAAATGCATCCGCACGCCGTGAGCCGAATCAAACATGGCGCTGAACCCAAGGGCCTCGAGCAGAGAGAATAGCGTTGGCCGAAGCTTGCTCTTTACACTAGCCTCTTGAGAGTCGAGATGTACCAGCTAAGCCAGACTATCAAGACAGCCACGAGGATGCCAGCCGAGGTGAAGAGGCCTTTCCGCGTCTTTTCCACCTTCCTTGCGACCACTTCTTCCGCAACCATTGTGCGCTCGAGCCCTTGCATGGTGACCCTCGCCTCTTCAATCCCGCTCTTTGCACCTTCGAGCACGCGTGCAAACCTATCGAGCGTCCCACTGGTGTCGTCGAGGCTCTCTCGCGCAGAGTCGATGCTGCTGTGGGCCGACGCGAGCGAGGCGAGCGAGGCCGTGATGCCCTCCCTGATCTCTGTGGCCGTGCGGTCCTGCGACTCGTACTTGTCGAGAATGTCGGACCAGATGAGGATCTTGTGCTCGATGCTGTGCTGCAATGTGGAGTGACGAACAGAGGCATCGTTGCACGCGGGTGTCAGCTCGGCGTGTTGGCTGGTGCGAACCGGTCGGCCTTCACGGTACGCGGAGGGACACACCTCGAGCTGGGCACACAGCCGCTCGTACTCCGTGCACTTTGCCATTGTGCTCTGGCATCGCTGCATCAGATCTGCAGGCAGCAGCGGTTCGAGCTCGTGGCATCTGAGCGCACCAGCCGCGGTCGACGAAGCGTCGTTCTGTCGGCCTTTCGCGCCCGTGTCTCTGGCGGTCGTCGAGGCTGTGGCAGCCTCCTCCTTCCTCAGGTCATTCAGAATGGTAGCAGTTGCAGTGAAGTCTCCCCCGTTCGCAAAGGTCGAGGCCGTGTCTGTCCGGCCCAGCGAGGTGAATGGCGTAAAGTGCGCGGCGCCTCTTCTGCCCGATGCATCGCCAGCACCGGCATTGGCCGACTGGGAGAGGAGCAGTGCATGGTTCGACGAGCTGGGTGAGGATGAGCCTGGTGCGCTGACCTGGATGCTCGGGAGGCTGCAGCCCGATACGGGCGCGCAGTCGCAGTCAGTCGAGCTTCCTGACGGCCTGGCCCTGGCCCTGGCGAATCAACCCCACCTCAGACGTGTCCTGCGTCTCCCATGATGTCGCCCATTTCTGCTATGCTGCTGCTGCTGCTCTGGCTCGTGCTGCCGTCCATGTGCATCCACCATTCATCCCATCCGCGCTCCTGTCGGCGATAAGGCGAGGATGGCAGTGATGACCTCATCAGCAAAGGACGACGGACGATGGACGAGCAGCTTTCTTCTTCTTTGCACACCATCTCACTCGCTATCCGCCATGGCAGCATCCACCAACGACAGCGACACCAAGCCCATCACGAGGGATGACGACGCTGCCTTCGTCGCGCGCCTCCGTCGCCAGTCGGGCCTGTCCGAGCCACCTCCGCCAGGGTCAAGTCGGACAAGCCCAGTCCCGCCGGGCACAAAGACTGGACGCAACAGCCACTACCTGAGATCGGCCCGCGACTCGACAGGCTACCTCGAGATCAGGTGCATCTGATTCTGACGCCCAGTCGTTTCTCTCGCCGGGTCCGGGTGGCACATGTCACCTCGAAAGCTCCTCGCTGACTAACTTGAGAGGCGTATTTACGTTCTTGTTGCAGCGACTATGCTCTCATCGGGAACCTGCGCACAGCCGCCATGGTCTCGAGAGATGCCTCCATCGATAGCTGTGCGTCCTACTAGGGGTTTCCCCATAGATGCAGCCAAGGCGAGCGAAGGCGACTAATACGAGTGTGCTCAACCTCGTTCCGTACTCCCACCCCTAACAAGTCTGCTTCCCCTACTTTGACTCCCCCTCCGTCTTTGCGCGTATCCTCGACTCGGAGATTGGCGGGCACTTCTCGATCCAGCCCATGGTGTCGCAGACGCACTCGAAGCAGCAGTACCTCCCCAACAGCGCCATCATCTCGACAAAATTCCTCTCGGACGAGGGCGTGTGCACAGTGACGGACTTCATGCCGCGGCCGTCGCCCGCTGCACGAGGAGACAAGCCGCTCCTGCCCTGGCTCGTCCGCCGCGTTGAGGTCATCCGAGGCACGCTCCCCTTCCGCCTTGAGTGCTTCCCGGCTTTTGACTACGCCCGCGATACGCACGAGACGAGCATCGTGGACGACGAGCGCGCAATAGACGTATCGGCCGAGGAGGGCGCGTCTGACGGACAGAAGCGCAAAAAGGCAGTCTTCAAGTCGTCAAAGGGAATGACGCTCGAGCTGCGATACATGACAGGTAACAATCCGGATGTGGGCGGGTGTGGCGATCTCCCCGACACGCACATCAAGCTCGTCAAGGACACCGAGACGTGGCCGAGGCACAAGGGCGCCGGGATCGTTGCCGAATTTACCCTGCAGGAAGGGCAGACTGCCGACTTCTTCTTCCGCGAGGACCCCGCCACGGCTGAAGATACGGACCAGGTCCCCAAGCTGTCCAAGTCCGTTGTCAAGAAGGCTCCCATCGTTGAGCGGGACGGGGCAGAGATCAAGATGGACACTATGAGCCGCCAGGCGATGGATCCTCTCCTCACAGGTCACTTGGCACAGACCCTTTTGGATGCGGTGAGGAGGCAGACCTCTCTCAAGATCCATCTCACATGTCTCTGATATACTCGTCACCGCAGACCTCGGCATACTGGTACTCTTGGATGTGAGTTCCAGGGATGCTACAGACCTACAGCAACTGTCTGACGCCGACTTCACGGCATGCCGCAGCACACAAAGCAAGTACCAGGGCAGATGGCGGGAGTTCGGTAGGTATTCGATACTGTTCAAGAGTGGTCGTGCAGCCCGGAAGGACTGACGCCTGTACTTGTGCCTCATATAGTCCACCGGTCCGCCATCACGCTCAAACTACTTACATACGAGAAGACCGGTGCTATTGTGGCTGCACCTACATTTAGCTTGCCAGAAGGGATGAACGGCGAGGGCAGGAATTGGGACTACCGGTGCGCGCCCATTTCGCCAATTCCTACAAGTGGCAGCGCCGCTGATATGGAAGGCCCTAACTTTTCAGATTCACCTGGATCCGAGACTCGAGCTTCACCATCTATGCCCTGATCAGGCTGGGGTTCACGGCAGAAGCCACAGCCTTCATGGACTTTATCCAAGCCCGAATCGCCAATGCCAGCCCAGACGCGCCGCTACAGATCATGTTTGGCATCCGGGGTGAGACCGAGCTGGAAGAGGTGGGCTGGCAGCAATTGAGATGCCGCGGCCGGCAGTACAGCTGAAATCAGGGTATTACCGCACTCCATCAATAGATTGAGCTCTCACATCTCGATGGCTACAAGGGGCAGAAGCCCGTACGGATAGGCAACGGAGCGGCCGATCATCTGCAGTTGGACGTCTATGGCGAGCTGATGGATTCGAGTGCGTCGGCTACGACCGCCGATCGTACCTCAGGACTCGGTTTGTGGGAATGCTGATGGCACTTCGAATTTCCTCTGGCAGTTTATCTTACGTCCAAGTTCGCCAAGCCGTGTAGCTGGGATCTGTGGTGCACGGTGCGCAAGATTGTCGATTACGTGGTCAAGAACTATGACCAACCGGTATGCGAGACCTGCGGTCGAGAACGGACATAGCGGGGCTATGATGAAGCTAACATGCCACTCGCAGGACATGTCGATCTGGGAGGTCCGCAATCAGAAGCAGAATTTCACGTACAGCAAGCTCCAGATGTGGATCTGCCTCGACCGAGGTTTGCGCCTGGCCGACAAGCGCTCGCTTCCCTGCCCTAACCGCGACAAGTGGCTGCGAACGAGGGATCAGCTATATGAAGATATTCAGCTACACGCCTGGAACGAAGAGAAGCAATTCTTCTGCCAGAGCTACGAAAACAAGGAATCGATCGACGCCAGTATCATGATCATGCCGCTGGTCTTCTTCATCTCTCCCGTCGACCCGAGGTTCCTCTCGACCCTGCATCAGGTCCTCAAGACGCCTGAGCAGGGAGGGCTGACGGTCAACAATCTAGTATACCGCTATGACGTCAAGAAGAGCAACGACGGCGTCGGGGGTGAAGAAGGAGCATTTTGTAGGTTGCGGCTTCATGCTCAGGCTCTACGGTGTGCTTTGGGTTCCTCGCACTGACACTGACCGCTTTGACCACAATGTGCAGTACTGTGCGCATTCTGGACCGTCGAGGTGAGCACAGGTTCCCTTCCTCATATGCGCTTCTAGCTGTGCTGACGCTCTACTCCATTGTCCGTAGGCGCTCACCCGTGCCGGCCAGCATGACGCCAAGCTCCTCGCGCGTGCACGCGTTATGTTCGAGGACCTCATTGGGTACAGCAATCACGTAGGACTGTTCTCGGAGGAGATCAGCAAGAGTGGAGAGGCACTGGGAAACATGCCGCAGGCATTTACGCACGTTGCACTCATCAGCGCGGCCCATAACCTCAGCAAGACGCTGGGAAGGATGCCTTCGGAGTAGATGTCACTCCGACCCCAAATCAGCCGTGGTACAGGCAAGTGCGGAGCGATCTTGGCGACAAGTCTGATGACGAGGGCAGCACACAGTCGTCGTGTATTGTGTGCGCGGCGCGGGTGCTTCTGTATAGTCTACAGCGATGCGCAGAAAGGGTGAACCCGCGCATGACGTACCAAATGCTGCAGAACCCTGCCGTGTTTGCCTACGCTTCCTCGCTCACCACCAGTCGCCGTCGGAGAATCTCACACTGCGTCACCCCTGCCGCGGCCGCCGCGATGAGCTCCCCGACCAGCATAGCCGACTCTGAATATGCCCGGCAGGAACGCTCTCTGCGCCTGCGGGGCCGCAGCGTGTTCTACGTCTCCGCTATGCTCGGGTTTGAACGTCTCTGGCTGCTCGTCCATGTCCGCATCATCCGATGGTGCAGGACCACTACTCTGTACAGGGCGAGAGGGGCCCTGGCATCAGCTATGAAGAGGAACGGAGCACATCTAAGCAAACTCACAGTCCCTGAAGCCTTGTCAGCTTCGACCTGGCTGCTCTCGTCATCGCTCAGATTGACAGTGAGGGCGCTGCTCTGCCAGCCTGCAAATGCCACGTTGAAGACGAACTCGCGATTCTCCTGCGTCTTGGCGTGTGCAGCGTTACCGCCTGGGTGCAGGAGCGGATTGTAGAAGTCCACAGGGTGCGGCGTGGCCAGAGGACGGTTGAAGCGCTGATCCTCCGGGCTGAGTCGGTCCGCTAGCCGCGCGTAGCTGTGCCCGTGTCCGAGCGCGCCGTTGGAGTAGGCGCCCCACGTCAGGAGCTCGCCGGCGGCCGTCAGTGCGCCATAGTGATAGTCGCCGCTCTCGACACTGTGTCGAAAATGTAGGCAACATGGTGCGACTCCTCAGCATAAAAGGCGAGAGGGTAGGGTCCAGAGATACACGCACCGGATCACGCCCCGGTTCTGCAGCGCAGGCATGCGCGTCGGCCCACTCTCGGCGCTCGTATCGCTGCTCCCCTGCAGGACAACGCTTTCTCCAATGGCAAAGAACGTGCGGAAGCTCGCCGAGATGAAGTTTATGCGCGGACCTTCTTTCGCCGGGTCTGCGGCCTTGTCCTGCTCGTTACATGCTCTGCCCGTTTGAGGAGGAGAAGTGGCGGCCTGCCACCTGTCCGGCTCACTGAAGCGCGGCAGGTATTCCCAGGTGCGCCTGCCACTCGCGAGCAAGGCCTCGAGCTCGGCAAACTGCCTAGAGCGGATCGTGCCGTCCTCCGGATCGCGCTCGCCCTCCTCAACAACATCGTCGTCGTCCTGGAGGTGATGCGGGATAAGCGGCGGGACCGACACGTTGATCTTGTAGACCCTGCCCTCGGTCGAGAGCGCCACGATGAAGGCGTCTCCCGCGGCGAGCTTCACAATCCTTTCGGGCACATCACTCTCCCCGCGGTCGCGATCAGCGTGCGGGATAGCCGGGAGCGAGGGGAGGCGGACTGCCTGCGACGGCGTAAAATGGTAGCAGCCGTCCCTGCGACCCACACGCTCGGGGACCTGACCGAGCGTCTCGACTGTGCGCAGGCTAGGGCTGTTGAAGCGCTGCCACCAGACCCAGACGTGCTGCTCTGGCGCCGCCGTGCGCCTCGGGTTTGAAGTGGATTTTCGCGCCTCTACGAGGACGGCCGACATCTCCCAGCCGGCGGCCATGTCCTTGACGTGGACGTGGTCGCCCAGCCAGTCCGCCCGCAGCCTACCGGCGTCTGCCCAGTTGGCCCACGTCCAGAGGTGCCCTTCCTCGTCGAGGGCGAGGGCATGTCTGCGTCCCGCGAGGATGCGCTGGATGGGTGGAAGCTGCGGTGCGAGCTTGATGGGCGCGACGATGACGCTTCCCGGGTGGGCGTGGAGTGGGACGGGCGACGCTGCGAGCCGGGGCGGGGCAAAAGCGCCCCCGTCGAGCTGGCCCCAGTGCCAGACCTCGCCCGACACGCTCAGCGCATGAAAAGACCATCCGCCCGCTACGAGGTCTACCACCGGCACCCCAAGGTCAAGCCGGGCAGGGACGGGCAGGCCGCCCGAGCGCGTGAGGAGGGGGACGCGTGGGTCGGAACGAGTGATGGCGAGCCGGCCGTTCTTTGCTTCCCCCCAGAGGCTGCGCGCAGGGGTTGGAATAGATAGATGTGCGGAGGGCGGGAATGGAGGTGCAGACGGAGGACGGAGGACGGAGACGGAGACGGAGACGGAGACGGAGACGGAGACGGAGACGGAGACGGAGACGGAGACGGAGACGGAGACGGAGACGG
>VUYT01000028.1:0-11261 GCA_008802785.1 Symmetrospora coprosmae | reverse complement strand
GACGGAGACGGAGACGGAGACGGAGACGGAGACGGAGACGGAGACGGAGACGGAGACGGAGACGGAGACGGAGACGGAGTGTCAGAAGGTTCGCCCGCTGCAGCCGCGCCCCTCCATGGCGGAAACATGTGGACGAACTACATGTGGGGCTGGCGGATCTTGCGGTACAGCCCAAGCCATCCATGCTGTCTTGCTGTGCTCTGGCTGAAACGCGGTTAGACACGTCACGTCATGCCGAAGTCGGGAAGACACCAGACAGTCAGCATTGCCGCAGCGAAGCGACAAGAGCATATCGACGAGGACGATTGAGCCCCACACAGGGAAGCGCAGATCCTGCTTTATCCTCCTCTTCCAGAGCAGCTCTGCGTCGGGCGCGTCTGTGTCGAGGAGGAGGGCCTTGAATGCCTTTGAGGTGGACGCGAGTGCGACAATGTCCCTTACGGCGAGCAGGGGCAGGATGTCGTCGATGAGGAGCTCGGTGGCCTGGGAGAGCAGCGGGAGGGGCATTGCTGTTGCTGTTGACGCTTGTGCTCTGTCTGCTTGTTGGTGTTACTGTATGGTGTTATCTAAGACTTAGGCAAGGATTAAGCTTTTAAAGCGGGTCAGGCTGCCACTTGTTCTTGTTAACCGAGTTGTCGATGGACACGGCTGCTTCTCGTTAGGACCATTAAGGAGAGCCAGCACGTCAAGGAATAAAAGGCAGTGACGGGATAAAGGATGCCACTGTCCTTGCCCAACGAAAGCAGCGTGCACTAGAGGCACACATGTACGGCCCCGGTGGTGGTGGTGCTGGTGGTGGAGGGCGCGGAGGACGCGGATATGGATATGGCCACGGGCACCGGGCTGGGCAGCACAGCTACTCTGGCAGCAGCGCAGGGCAAAAGGCACAGGTGCGGGCATTTTATCGTATCCACAGCATCGTATAGCTGATGACCTACTCCCGTTGGTGGGTGCCCTTGCTCCCAGCTCACCACGGCCTACACGGAGCTCGGCAGGGAGCTCTCATCGACCCAGATAAAGGTCGTGGGCAACTACACGCTCGGACGCGTCATTGGCGAGGGTGCGCGCGGGCTCTCGCAGCTGCTGCTGCTCGTGCTCGTGCTGGTGCTGGTGCCGAGCACAGTTCAGGCTGACGCGTGTGTCCTTCCTGCCCTTCCATCTCCTCTTCTCCCTTGGATCTGCGCAACCGCGTTGCCGCGTTGCCGCATCCCTCTCGCCTCTCGACGTCACCCTCCTCGCATCGCAGGCTCCTTTGGCAAGGTCCGCCTCGCCGTCAACAAGCTCACCTCGCACCGCTGCGCCGTAAAGCAGATCCCCCGCTCAGTCGCACCTCCGCTCCTCACCCGCGAGATCCACCACCACCGCCGGCTGCACCACCCGAATGTCCTCCAGCTCTTCGAGGTCATTGCGACCGAAGGGTCGATATGGCTCGTGTCCGAGCTGTGTCCGGGCGGAGAGCTCTTCGACTACCTCGTCGAGAAGGGCAGGCTGGGCGAGCACGAGGCCCGGCGCATGTTTGGCCAGCTCTGCCTCGGCGTCGGCTACATCCACGCCCAGGGCGTCGTTCACCGCGACCTCAAGCTCGAGAACATCCTCCTCGACGAGCGGTGCAACGTAAAGATTGCAGACTTTGGTTTTGGCCGCGAGTTTGAGCAGCGCAGGCTCATGGAGACCTTCTGCGGGACAACCGGGTACGCCGCCCCAGAGATGCTGGCAGGCAAAAAATACCTCGGCGAGGAGGTCGACGTGTGGTCTCTGGGCGTCATCCTCTATGCCTTGCTCACCGGCAGCCTGCCGTTCGACGACGACGATGAAGACGTCATGAAGGACAAGATTCAGGTCGGCAAGTACGACATGCCAGAGTGGCTCGGCGACGACTCGCAGGATCTCATCAGCCGCATACTCCGCCTGGAGCCAAGAGACAGGCTCACAATCAGGGAGATACTCGCTCACGACTGGTTCACTCGCCCTTACGTGATGAGCCCGCCCATGCCGTCAAACGATTACTTCCAGTTTGCCGACTTTGTGCCGGAGGTCATTCCGGAAGAGGCCAGCTCGCCCTCCGCAGATCACCAGCCCGCAGGGACTAATGGTGCAGACTCTCCACCTTCGCCCAAATCACTGTCGCGTCCTGCCTCTGCAAAGCAGCAAGAGCAGGCACAAGCCCATGGACAGGGACAGAATCGGGGTCAGGGTCAGGGACAGGGTCAGGGACAGCACCAGCAGGAACCCTCCGGTGCGAGCTCGGTGGCTTCCACTTCCAGCTGGCATTCTGCTGCCACGACGAATGAGAGCGATGTGGGCCTAGGCATTCGGAACACCAGTCGGTCCGCCACTCCGCTGACGTCAGACGAGTCGGAAGGAGCGCACGACAGCCCTGATCGCATGGACAGAGTACCGCTGGATAACGGCAAGGGCCGCGAGGTCGATCCCGCGTCCAGTTTCATCAGCAGCGCCGCCGACGTCCCGCCAGTCCAGTATGCGGCACGGATCCCGCGCAACGCCTCGCAAGTCACCATCACCCGCTCCGACTCGCGCCGCTCCATGCACCGGTATTCTCCACTCCCGGGCTCGTCTGCCGCGCTTTCGAGCGGCGAATCCCCCTCGCAATCCTTCCGCTTCCCCCCGCCCAGTCCGGCCATGCTCGACAATCTTCCCCACGGCTCGCCGGCACTTCCCATCCCCGCGCATTCGCGCACGCCGAGCCGGACCAAGCGCCGCTCAGTGGGCAGCACCATGTCGGAGCGGATGAGCCACCCCGCAGGCGCACACGAAGCCCCTGCGCTGCCCAACTACCTCAAGCTGCTCGCGGCGTCCACGAGCGCGCCTGCGCCTTTCTCTACAGCACTGGAGAAGCAGCTCCTCGACTCGCTTGCCGTGCTCGGCCTCGACACGGGCCAGATGGTCCATTCCGTCCGCGCAGACGCCTGCGATTCGAGCGGGGCGATATGGTGGATGCTCAAGCTCAAGGCGGAGCAGCGCGAGGCAGACAACGCGCACGACGCGGCGTCCCCTGGGCCCGCCAAAAGCGCCTCGGGCACTAGTATATACCAGCAGCAGCAGTACGGGGACCGCAGGAGTGATAGAGCAGGGGCAGACTCTGGAGATGAGGCAGCATCGTCGTCGAGAAAGCAAAGTCTTGACCTTTCGCGCGCAAGTACCAATGAGGCAAATCCGCCGAGCGTGCAGCCTTCATCCCAGGCGTCAGCGCAGCCGCATCGACCGCTTGCACATGCTTCGCCTTCGCCCTCGCCTTTCGTGCCTTCGTCCACGCCCGCGTCAGCAGCGGGATCCTCGAGCCGGAAAGACGGCCCGCTGGAATACGGCGGACCGGCGCACACGCCCTCGCCGCGCAAGGCGCGACCGCAGAGCAGCATTGGATCGATATCTGCGCCCATGCTCACGCCAAACGCGAAAGCCAGAGCTCAGATCGGCTTTACCCCGCCGCTGCCAGAGTCGAGCATTTTTTCCAACAGCAGCAGCAGCGGCGGCGGCGGCGGCGGCACCGGCAATCTCACCGCTCAGGCTTCGCCAGCCAGATCCACAGACGCGTTCAAGGCGGGTTCTGCGAGACTGACAAAGCCGCGCTCGGCATCAGTCAGCACAGTTGCCATGCTGCAGCGCGCAACCTCGGTCATTGGAGCGGCTGTCACGGGCGGCTCGACGAGCAGCGGAAGCAAGAGGGACAAAGGGGAGGAGGGCAACCTCGGCTCATCGGGCCTAGAAGCGAGATCCACACCAAATTTGCTATCCGGCGGCCTCTTCGGGCGCAAGGTCTCGTCGACAGGGCCTGCACACGCGGCTGCTGAGAAGCCCGCTCTGTCGGAGCGCAAGTCCAGCGAACACTTGAGAGAGCGTATGGGCACCGGCGGATCGTCTGAATCGGCCCCGCAGAGCAGATCTGGCCCGTCAACACCTAGCCTGCAGTCCTCGTCTGCGGCATCTTCTGTCGGAGCGACGCCGCTCGCACCACTTTCGCCCGTCAAGGCCCCGCCGCTCAATTTGCCCCGCGATAGCCCTGGCGCTGCTTCCACGGCGTCAAATGAGAGCCTGGGCTCGTACATCCAGACTGCTTCTCACAAGACTGAAGCTTCGTTGCGTGATTCGATCATGTCCACCAGCTCCACGTCCGGGGCATCGTCGACGGGCACCGCGCGGACCGCAGGAGGAGCCAAGGGAGGCACGAAGAATCTCTTCTCGAGCCTCAAACTCTGGCTGCAAGACGAGCGGCGAAAGCAGAAGCGGCATCGTCAGTCGTCGGCGCCGCATCTGCAGGCCGGCCAGCTGGCCATGGGTCAGTCACCCCGCAGCGGCGGGCACGCCACCCTGCCGGTCTCTTCTAGCAGCGGAAGCGTCAGGCAGCAACATCCGCATATCCACGCGCCCTCGCCTCTTCAGCGCCCGCCCATTGCTCGGATGCCGTCCAATTCGCCGTCATCTGCTGCGATATCGAGGCGGAACTCGTCGACTTCTGCGAGACGCATACCCATGGGTGACCCGGCCTCTCCGCTTCTTGGACACGGATACGGGCATGCTCGACGCCGAAGCGACGCGAGCAGGAAGTCGTTCTCGAGCATCCAGGGTAGCCGGACGCCCGTCGAGCCCGAGGGAGACCGCGACAACGAGGCAGCAGCGCATTCGCGCCCGCCCTCTTCGCTTTCGAATCACCCGCCTTCAAACTCGGCCGATCTGTACGCTGCTGCACGCAAGCGGCACGCGAGGGGCAGCTCGACGAGCTCGGCGGGATCGAGGCACTCGACCATGATTTCCGGGTCGCCGATCGCAACGTATCGACGGACGCCGGCCGTCACGCAGGTGCGGCGGATCAGCACGCCCAAGAATCACAACCATCACAAGCAGCCGTCGTCCTCGTCACAGTCGCAGATGCAGGCTCAAGCGGGTATGGAGCCACCGCAACAGCATCCCACGCACTCGCGCGCGCACTCCATCCCGTCATCCGTCAGCTCGCGAGCCTCCTCCATCTCGGAGGGTGGCCCACCGGCTCCCTCCGGTCCTGGCTCTGGCTCGGGTTCGGGAGATGCACTTGGGGCGTCTACCATCATCGAGGAGGAGAGCGAGAGCACGTCAGATAGCATGCTCGCCGAGCAGGAGAAGGAGCGCGAGAAGGCGCTACGCAAGCTGTCTGGGGCAGAGCCCGACTTCACCGGCAAGGCCGCGCTCGCAGTCCCGAGTCACGATGCTGTTGTCGGAGCCGTGCCTCTTGTGGCTTCGCCAGAGCCGATCAGGCCTTCTGCGCTAGAGAGGCGGCCGTCCGCAGACTCTTCGGGCGGAAGGGGCAGGTCTCGTAGTTCGCAATCTCACGGAACCCAGTCTGGACGCCGCTCATCAGGAAACTCGCAATCGTCATCAGGACAGCACGGTGGACATCACGCAGTTTTCGCAGCTCACAAGGTAGTCAATCCCTTTGGTACACCCAATGGCAGCCACTACACGCCACATGCCTCAACATCAGCATCGCATAGCCACCGAAACTCGCGTGAAGGTCAGAAACCCAAACTGCGCGATGTGTTCAAGAATAAGAAGGCAGAAGGGGAGGACGGCTGGGTAGATGAAGACGACAGCCTTGTATCCTACACTGGAGGCTTCGGACAAATGAGCACGTCGTCTGGGCCAAGCGTCGGTTCAGGTGGGGCGGGCGGCAGCGGCGCAACGCCTTTCGCCAACCGCTCGAGCACCGACTTCACTCCCGGCGGAGGCGCAAGAGCACCGGATAGCCCTGCTGCTTTCCCTGTGCTTGGAGAAGGGCGGTATGCGGGTCTCAGCCTGTCGAGAGGCGGCGACAACCTGCCCTCCTCGGCGAGTCGTGAGGGTGGCGCAGGTGCGCCATCCAGCGGGTCGTGGAGAGGCGGAGGAGGTGGACAGACGGTGAGGGGTCCAGCCTTTAAGAGAGCGGCAATTGTGGAGGAGGAGGAAGAGGAGGAAGAGGAGTAATGACCTATTACGATTGTGCGTCAGTAAATGTCGGGCCGAGTGATGTTATTCCAGCGTAGTGACAAGCAGTTTACTTAGTGAGATACATGCTGCGCTACAGTGTTGTTGATACGAGGTGCGTTACGTGCGAAGCAGTTTCATGGATCTTCTTCATAAGCGCGGTTCTCAGTCATATCGAAGTGTGGTCTCTCGCTCTGTTGAAGCCGTCAGCCATGACTTACTGACCGACCCTGAGCGCTGTACCGACGAGATTGGGGTTTTGCCCCCCTGCCCTGGAACGGGCTGGGCACTGGTACTGCATCCCTATACGAGCGGGCGGATAGAGAGGCTTGCCGCGAAGCAAGGCCAATGTAGCAGCAAGGCGAGGCGGAGCAGAAATTGGACCGCTGAGCGCACCGTACCATTGCCAGAAAACCAAGTTGTGAATGTGAAGATCAGGAGGGAGCGTATCCAGCCCAACTAGGTGTACCAGACACAGCTACCGGGCGCCATGACGGAAGGGATTCTGGGAGCAGGGCCTTGCAGCCAGTGCAAGGTCCTATCTGCTATCGACCTTACTGGAGAGTAGCGCGGTGCCTCACTAAATGTACGTGATGGTGACTTTCTCGAGGGTGACACCCTGCTTCTTGAGCCATGTGGGCCTGAAAGTCTCTTCCTTCCGGCCATCCCACGTCGAAACGCCCTGTTGCCGGGTCAAGGGGAAGAGTCATCTCCTTGTCAGCGGGGTTGAGAGCTGTGATGAGGCACAGCCAATGAGTTCACGTACGAAGTTGCAATCTGCCTTCGGCTCAGTCGTAAATGTGCAGCTTGTGATGCTCATGACTGCTCGTGCAGCCCAGACAGGTAGGAAGTCAGATTTGTGGCAGGAGTATCAGCTCTTTTGCATATGGCCCGAATGGAGCATTGGGGCAGTGCCAGACTCACGTTTCAGGTCGCCCTGCTTCCAAGAAGTACCTGCCTCTGCGACGGTCTCATTGCAAGAGAGTGCCTCTGTCAAAAGCGTTTGATGCAGGTCAGGGGTTTTATTGTGTTAGCTTCGCATGACGTAAAGAGGTGCTTGCCGCTTCAGTCAACTGGATCACTTACGACCGTGATGGATATTGTCCTCGTCATCAACCCATCTACGACTGTAGATCTCATTTTCGCCCGATCGGCCGCCCGTCCAGTCGTCCGCGTCGTAGTCCATGTCCAACCAGCCGCAATCCTTCCTCTCCGCCGGTGCAGTGAAGCCTTCGAAGTCGTCATACGCTGGCAGCTTGTAGAGTTCAACGGTCTGCTCCGTCTTCACTGGCTCGGTTGGGAGCGCCGATGTGAGCCCGAAGCTTGACATGGCACAGAGGAGCACTATGGTGCTAGGCAGAGGAGGGGCGTGCATTATGAGCTTGGCGGAGGGTCGGTTGCTGATTTGAGCGAGCGCTGGTAATGGTGGTGGATGAGAGCGGAGAAGAGCTGGCCATGGCATAGATCTGGCACTTTATATAGGCCAGTCCGCTCTATTGATTCACACGTTGGCTTGAGGCTGTCCCAGATCTCTGTCAAAGGGCACGAGCCAGCCGGAGCCCCAGATCTCCTTTGTGCACCTCTACACAGCCGCACTAGGGCCGATACCGCGAGGGCATGAACCCTTTCTGCTTTCAGAGGTCTGCTGAGCCTGCGGAGTGCTTTTCATCCTTCCGAGTTCGTGAGAAGCCCCTGCCCATGCCGCCCAGGGTTCGGCGACCCAGCTCGCGATGCGTGATGGAGTCAAGCAAAGATGTTGACATGCCGGCAGGACCTGGCCCTTCATCTTGAGGGCTTGCGGGCGAGGATCAACGGCGATCCTGCCCTGCCTATGCCCGCCGGTGCCGTTCTCTGCGAGCTGGCGGGCACAGCCGTACCGCTGGCTTGCACGACAGATCGGGGCGCACAACCTACGAGGTCGCGCAAGAACCCTGCTGTCGAAGCTGGACCTGGACTCCCGCCCGCCGCGGAGGCCTTCTTCACAACGAGACGGACCGGATCGATGTTTTCTGCTCTGCGCTTTGCCGGCTGAACGCGCTCCGCCGTGGCAGGTTCGTCGGACCTGGAGAAGCGGAGGAGCATGAGGTCGCTCTTCTCTGGTAGAACGGGCGTTGAGGCCGTTGCAGAGGTCACGAGATGGCGAATATTGTAAAAGGAGCGCAGCGCCTCGTGCGGACCGTCCAGCTTCCATTCCGGCCTTATCGCAGGCTCCTCGCTCGCATCGCCAGCGTCTTCGAGGTCGGAGTCCAGGTCGAGCAGCTCTTCGCCACCATTCCGCGCCGTGGAATCTTGCAGCCTCGCCTCCCTGATCTGGGTACGCTTCCTCTGCCATCCGTAATCAACCTGCGAGGGCAGCAGGCGGGCCCGCGCGACTTCTGCCCTGTCGTCTCTAGACGCGCCCGGCTGGTCTTTGGCATCGGATTTGACGGTGGCTCTGTCGATCCTGGCGGTGGAGTAGATGGTCCCGAATGTGCCATGCGACACGCGGTGGGTGGCGCGCGAGGCGTGCAGGTCGAGCGGGTTGTGCAGCCTGTCCTGGTCGAGCCGGGTGAGCTCGGTGATGAGCAGCGAGGGGGCCACTGTCGACTCGAGCAGGACTGAACCGTTGCTAGAGTCGTCAGACTTGCGCAGCGGTTGCAGCGAGAGCGCCTGCAGAGAGCGCGAGAGGACAGACAGATCCGCAAGCGTGAAGAGCGCAAGCTGGGGACTCGTAAATGCGGCGAAGAAGGGAGGGCGGCTGGCTCGTCGCAGGATGTCCTTGGTCGCGGACGTGCACGACGTGTCGCGAAGATCTAGCAGATCAAGCGCGAGCGAGAGTGTTTTGGTTAGGTGAAGGTGACCACTGGCAGAAAAGGGAGCCGAATGGAACGCACCCAACATCTTCAGGGCCGGGAAGCCAATAAGCTTGGCTGCGCTCCGATCCGTGACCAGGTTACAGCCGCGCAAAGTGAGGATCTCCAGGTTTGGGAATGCGCCTTCTCCGTCAGATGCGCCTCTGGCGAGGTCGGCGATCCCATCATCGTCGAAAGTGCGCAGTCTATCAAGGCGCAGGGCGACGAGCGTCCTAGACAGGGCAACCTTGATCTTGTAGGCGTCCATCCTGTCGAAGGCGGTGTTGCTGAGATCGAGCAGGGTGACCACCGTGACGGGTGGTGCAAAGCTGAACGAGGCGTCGAAGAGATGGAGCCTCTGGAGCTGGTCTGTGTCGTCGAGAACGACGCCGCGGTATGTCTTGACGCGGGCTGGAAGAGTATCGTATGTCTGCACCAGGCGCTTCCAGACGCGGAAGGGCAGGCCGTCGGCGCCAAAGGCGCGCTGCAGCTGCGCGACAAACGGCAGGAGAAAGCGTTCCGGCATGCGTCCTTCTGCCAGCAGGTCTAGGACGCCATCGTCGCCGACATTGGCACAGAGCGCACGGATGCACGCTTTCTGCAGGCCAGTCAGTCCGCTCCTGCTGCTATCGCCGGACGAGACCTTTGCGACGTGTATAGGGAAGCCGTCGCGTGCCCGAGCAGCCTGGGCGCGGATGAGCTGCCGGTCGAGCGTGTTGCGCGCGGTACGGCGAGGTCCAGGTGCAATGACGGCATCTCTGACTGCGATGTCGCCTCCTGTCATCTGCCATTGTGCGCCAGAGCCCGTTGCGACCAGAGCGCGCGAGTCGCGCGGACGCTTGCTGTCACTGAAGAAGCTTGGGGAGCCGACCTCATCGAGATGGGTGACCGCAATGAAATTACCACGGGCAATACGTTACTAACCTGCACTGCTTACACTCCTGCCTTGTCCCGCTGCCGTGCTGCAATGCGGCTGCTCTGCCGTATGCCCGATGCTTTCCCGCTGCTGCTCTCGCCCGCTCATGACGCGTGCGCGCCTTGCCCTTGCCCGGTCTCCCTCCCACCACCACCACCATCCGAGGACCTGGTCACCTCAGGCCCGCACACAGCCAGCAGCAAGAGAAGGAAAGCAGCCGTATCTACGGCATTGCGCTGGCGCGCGCGCCTCGCAGGTGAGTCGCTGCGCCGTGGACCCCGAGCGAGTGAGCCGAGCCGCAGCTGACACCTCTCGCCGTCCCGCTCACCACCCCACAGCAGCAGCAGACACACACACACACACACACACACACACCTTTTTAATTTCACTCACGAGGTCCACTCGCCCTCGCGGGCGGGAGGGCACTCAGAGCTGTTCCCTGCTGGCGCCCCTCTCCTGCCGTGGATCCGCCTGGACGACAGCCTGCCCACCATCCAGCACACCGGCCCAACAGCGGCACCGCACACGCGCGCACGCACACGCACATTCGCACATCCATATCGCACACGCGATTGTGCCGGCCTCTCAAAGGCACCCCTCCCTGGCGAGCCCCTCCAGGCATCCTGCCCCGCCCACTTCAGCGCACACTGCGCCGCGCCCCTCTAGCCGCGATACAATCCCGCCTGCATTCCCGACTTGCGGGTCGCCGGGCGACGCACCTACATCATACTCACGAGGCTCACTGGCCCTCACGGGCTGGTGGACGCTCAGAGTTGTCACTTGCTGGCGACACACCCAACCGGCAGCTCCGCCCGGAGGCTAGCCCGTCGCCGCGACGCCGTACGTAGCGTCCAGCTTTCGTGCATCCGCACAAGCGCGCAGGCAGCCACGCAGATCACAAGCGCACGCTCCTTCCCGCGCCTCTCGACGAGCCCTGCTGGCCCTCTCCTCACCCGCCCGTCGACCTTCCCCTCTACCCGCTCTCACACCCGCACCTCGCCAACACCCTTCGCGTCCACGACATTGCGGAAAGTCGGCGACGCACGCACCCGCATCGCCTTCACGGCACGCCCAGCGGCACCTACATTATACTCACGAGGTTCACTGACCCTCGCGGGTTGGTGGATACTCAGAGTTTTCATCTGCGCCGACGCGCCGCTCGCATCCCAGCAGAGGCGCGCGTTCGAGTCGACACTGCAGCGTGCGATCAGGCAGCACTAGTCGGAGCACGCTCGCGTACTTTCTCGCGCATACATCATCTCGGCGACCTGCGCGGCTCCACCATCCCTGCGCCTATCAGCCAAATCTGCTGCCTGCCGCCCGTGAGACGTGTCACCCGTCGCTCGCCGCACAGACAGGCACGCACGCGAGCACACACAGCCGCGCATCATCATCTCCTGTCGCATCTACCACATCACCGCGCCTGTGACTTCGCGAGCCCTCGCGAGCGCCGACTCGACCCGCACAGCCAGTCATGGGTGTCGAGCGTGCAACGGACGAGATCGATGGCAGCCAGACCGACCTCGTCAATCGTCGTAGTCAGAGCTGCTACGCCACAGCCA